>JAQFZY010001311.1:0-16419 GCA_034696285.1 Hypogastrura burkilli
GGTAGGCGTAGGTTGAGAAATATGTCTGGAATCGTGCGTTCAGCCTAGAGTCTGTTATAATTTTATAATAGATAGATGATCCAAATACATTCAAAATGAAATACTACCTATTACCTGTCAATGACGTATACGCTAGCGTAACTAATATTGTGAGCCGCTAAGAACGTTTCAGCGGCCGCCTCATTCCTGCCGTTCCCGTTGTAGAAGACTAGATGGAGCATCTCTTTCGGATAATCCAGATTCAGTATGTTGGCGAAGAATCTGTGCAAGAATGGCATGGGACGAGCTAAGAATATGCCCAGAACCACTGTAGGGAGCTCTTGAGTTGTGCGCAGGCGTTGTGCCACGGTGAGACAGTCACTGCATTCATATTTCCCTAGCCAACCCCCGCAAAGGTAGTCTCCAAAGTTGTTGAGTAGAGAGCTAGAGACTGGACTCGTGTCGCCAAATAGGACCAGAGGGCGCGTACGAGATCGCGTATTTAGAAGCACAGGGAATTCAGTAGTATGTTCCAGTTCCAGTTCTCCCCAAGATACTGCTGGCTCCTACAAAAGATATAGTAATATTATTAAACAAGTAATATATATATATATTTATAATTACTGTAATCTTTATCAGGATTTTCGGTAATAAATGTAATGCAAATTTTGGAAAAGGAAAGCTCGCTAGTTTTGATCTTTTTAAGTAAATCAATAAGACGGTACGTGCACTACGATGACAAATGACAATCAAAACTCGCTTGAATTGAAACTTATACTTAACTGAAACGTAGAATTCCAAAATAATTGAAAATAATTATTCCAGAAAAAAATAAAAAATATATAAACCTACAAATTGCATTTTTATATGTTTATAGGTTGCTCAGCTGTACATAAACATTTGTAAGGCTACAAATAAAAAAAAATCCATTATATGTACACTTTTGACAGTTTTAGACTAGAATAATTTAATTAGATTGTTAAAGTTGATTTAGGAGAATATTCATAGCTAATAAAAGTTTCAATTTTTTAGATGGATTAAGCATATACGCAATTACGCATAGTTCTACGCTTTTCCGGGCATTAAGTAAATTTTTATAAATCGAATTTACCACCTCAATTGAATTGTATCCAGCATAGCTGGAACGAGCTGAGCAAGATCCAATTCCAGCTCCATGCAGAACATTTTGAAATATTTCGTGCCCAGTATCCACTTCAAGGCTAAATTTTAATGTGTCCCGCAAAGTGTCCAGAAAATCATGGTCAGCCCCTGATTCGTCTTTAGATATCATGGATTCGAATAGCTGGAGAAGAGCTGAAGCCCGACCAATGAATGCTCCAGGATCCGGAAGTCTCTCCACCGTGCAGTTAACGTACTTGTCACTTCTGCACTTCCTCCCTGCACTGAACAGGATCCCATAATTTCCACTTTTGAACTGAGCTATGATTTCCGTCTCAGTTCCAAGGAATAGTCTATTGTAAGAACTTGTATACAAAACAATAGGATCCTTATTGTTGACAAGCGTTTCTTTCAGCTTGGATGTGACCAAATCTAATTTGGGCATGGGTTCAGTTCCGGTCCATTGTAACGTGTTGATGGTATTAGCAGCTGCGCATTTAGAATATTTGTGTAGAGACGGGAATCCCTCTTGACTATATGTGAGCACAAGGAGTGTAGATTTGCGAATAGTATTTTCAACACTTTCTCCGGCAGTTAACAGCTCAATATTGTTAGTAATTGTCACAAGTACGTAAACAAAAATTATGGCGTGTCTCGACATTTTCTACTGATTACAGTTTTTCTTTTGGGATCGGAACTTTCTGTTCTTAAATTCCACGCGTATTTAAGTTGAGGCTTTAATACTGCCCCCTGAAATGTGTACAGGTACACAGGGATAGGTTGATGCCTTTTGCCTGTACGTACTGGAGGAGACGAGTTCAAGGTCCGGAAGAGCAGCATGACAAATGAACTCCGCCTTTCAACCAATGCATGGTGGTAAAGATTTAAATGGGATGGTTCAATTTTATATTACTTTGCACATTTTCTTTCAATAGATGTCATTGTGTGATCAATAAGGAACGGGTTAATATTCCCTAACAAACCATGAAATATGATGTTATTATGCCCTAAAAAACAGTCAAAATATGCCAATAAAAAAAGAAAATATGTCCTAAAAAAACCCTAAAATATGCTTTTAAAACATAAAATATGCTCTATAAAGAAATTAAAGAAAAAATAAGATATGCGCGCAAGCATAAAATGTGCTGGGAGAAATACTCATTTACGAGCACAAAACTATTAATGTATTCAACAAATTAAGTATTTTAGAATTTAAAATAGACACACAGCGCCGAAGGCGCTAATTTTTTGAAGTTTTGGTTGTAAAAGTATGATTTTTAGCGTAAAAGGTCACCAAAATTAAAAAATTAAACATTATTTTCAATTAAATATGCACTAAAAATGCAAAAAGTGCAAAATATGATTCTATGTCGTAAAAGTCCAAAATATGCTAAAATATGTCAAATAAAACTGCATATACGAGGTCGTACTGACCGATCTCGTGGACATTTGGTAAAAGATTTGCAATAGTCATACGTCATAAGAATATGCTTTTATGTCGAAAGCCGTTCCTTTGTGATCAAATATAAATTGAGAAAGAACGATAAAATTCATGATAAATAAACGAAAACAATAAAAGCGATGGTGAATTATTTTTAAAAAAAACACGAGAAAAATAGAAAACGGTAGAAATACGCCAAAATTTTAAATAAGCCACATATATTTGAGTAAAACAATTATATGTAGCGTATACAAATGATTTCCAATATGAATATGCTCTATATACTCTAATGAGAAACCCTGCTGAATTGGGTTTAGTCATTTGCTTGTATTTAATGCTTCTCAGGAATTTAAGATTTTAGCACAAAACGCGGAAATGTGGAAATGAGCTAAAACATATGCTAACCAAACAATATGCTGACGTATCTATAGAGTATTAACCTAGGACTTAGTATGAATCCCCATACACCGACTTCAGAATTTCATACCGCAACCGTAATGGATTATTTCCATATTTTGTTTAGTATTGGTTGAAATGCGCTGGACGAATTGACTTGAAATCGGTCCGCTTGCCCATAGCCTCTCCATTCCTATTATAATATTAAAAACCGGTTTCTCTTAAATAGTCTGATTCTGTATAAACAAAAAAGAGCCGGCCACCGGCCTATTCCGTATGCCTATCAAGATTCAAGGGATGAGCTTCAGGCCTAGGCTTAAGTAATACCATCACGTTTCTTCCCATCACGGACAAGGAGACTTGATGCATGAAAATAAGGTTTTCTGTCTACAGGTAAAAGACGCTTTTTCCCTGAACGGGCAGATAATTTTTATTGCATAGGTATACACACGTGCTCATAATTCCATTTTTGTGGAGTCTGGATCTCTGATGCATGTCATATGCCTAATGTGTTGTGTAACGGATAATGAAAATCTTGAAGAATTTGGCGTCATGCAGAATGAATTCATAACTCTATGAATGCTTATGAAACCGAAAACATTAGCAAAACCAGACAACCCTTACCATCTCATCTCAAACTCAAACACTATACATGAATACAACGCACAAATTATCCCAAACGATTTCTTTCTTTTTTAGTATTTCAGAGTATATTTGGAAGTTAGTATTATTGTTTTTTTTAAATGACTTGATAAAGTTGGTGATGCTTTTTCTTGATGTCTAGCAACAGAAGACACTAGAAAAAAATCGCACTAATTATTCCAGGAGATTATTATAAATTTTTCTCGTAGTTTACATACAAATAAATGTATTTTTTTAATAATCGGAAAATATACTTATAGCAAATTTCTAAAAAAAAACATCATCTAAATTTAATTTTCGTAATCCAAGCAATCAATCATTTATATTTTCTCTGGAAACAGCATTTGTACTATACTTATACATACAGTGTAGACAAAAAGCAGATCCCTTTTTTGAGAAATGGGACAAGTCGCTATAGAACTTACTCAGACTCTAACTCAAAGCATCTCCCCGTGCCCGCCAATGTAATTGCATGTACGGCTAAATGCGACATGGTTCCAACGTAAATGTACAGTTCCATACAGTTTCTAAGCCTAGGGCCTATTTTAATTATTAATTATGATTAATTACAACAGCGTGTCACAAGTTGAATTGTTTTTCTTTCTGGTCTTGCTTCCCAGGCCTTTTACTCTCCCCGCTACTGGTGGTCCTTCGGATCCAGGAATGAGACCATGATATATCTGGTTCCCCTGGTAACGCTCAGACCCTCATGGTAATGCGTGAGCTCCCCGGGATGCATAAGGATCCATCCAACCCGCGTCCTCACAACGGAGCAGTTATGGCTTAGAAACCGACATCCGCCCCCCTCGAATCCCTCATTCAGGGCCAAGTTGAGCGTATATGTAGAGGCATCGTGATGGGGCTGATTGGCGCTCTGCTCTTCGGGCCGATACCGGATCACGAAGGTAGTGTGGATTTCCGGCGGGTCAACTACTTCCCCGCTAAAGACCCGGGCCCGGACCGGGAGGACGTAGGCCCGCACAATGTCGAGCCAGGCGAGGTCAAGGCCTATCTCGGTCAGCTCAATGTCAACTGTGGGATAGGGGTCGGGGTTAGGGTGGGCCTGCCCGGCCGCACTTGGGACAAAGTTGGTCCCCAGAGTCCAGTTCCCGTGAGCCTCCATTCGGCGGATGATTTCGGAGCAGAAGAGCGGGCTAAAGGCCGGGAACCAATAGACGTCTCGACAGGGCTGGGCCACGGGCACGGTGGGCTCAAGGGCCGAACTCCATTTCGGGTCCAAGTAGCTCAGTTCCCAGTCGTAGCGGTTTCGGGTCACTTGGTAGATGTCGTCGGGGTAGCGCTGGAGGCTTGGGGTAACAATGTGACCAAACTTATGGCGGTTGGACATGTGGAAGGGCCAGGCTCCTGCAGGATCGACTTAAAATGAGTTAAGGGAGCCCGAAACGTTTTGCATTTTCTGAACGAAAAGCCGCTTATTGGGTGAGTATTCGAAATTGTTTAAAATTAAAATATTTGAAATTCAAAAGATGTCAAGCTCAAAACGTTCAAAGCTAAAAATATGTCTAGTTCAAAACGTTAACAATTAAAAGTCTTTAAAGCTCTAAATATTTAAAATTCAGCATGTATAAAGTTTAACATTTTTAAAATGCAAATTCAAAATATTTAAAATACAAAACATAAAATTCACAATATTTAAATAAAAATGTGATAAATACAAAATATGTAAATAAAAAAATGGGATAAATGCGAAATATTTAAAAATTCAAAACATTAAAAATTCACAATGTTTAAATAAAAATATCTTATTTAATTCTTTTAAATATTTTTTTAAATATTTAAAATTGAAAACTTTTAAAAATTCTATGTATTTATAAGTCTAAATATTTCAAATTAAATACCTTTAAAGCTCAAGTATTAAAAATGCAATACATTAAAAATTCCAAATATTTAGAATTCATGATATTTAAAATTCAAAGTCATAAAAACTCAAAATCCAAATCATGAAAAGTCCAAATTCAAACGATTTTATATACCTACTTCACCGAGCGCGTTTTTATTTGCGGGAATATCCAAGTTCTGTGAAGGTCGGTTCTTCGCAGAAAAGTAAATTTTTTACGAACTCGACAGAAATCAAGTAATTCTAAAAAAAATCAAGACTTTGGAGTGTACTAGGATTTACGCCCAATTTCTTGGCCTTTGTAAGAAGATAGCAATAAAAGATGCTTCAGAGTTCCCGTAACTCGCATATTCCCATATGGTACGGAATCATTCGGTCCAACACAGCAGAACATTTCAGAATTATTCCTATTGTAAACAAAGTTTAACTGGGGGGAAGCCTTGAGGCCAGTAATATTGACTAGATAGGCCTTGTTGACGCAGGGAACCGTCCAGAGTCCCCTATGTTCCCAGTTCACAACACTTTCGTAATTCAGAGCCCTGATTGGCCGGCCCTTCTCGTTTATGGCGCCCCAGTAGTTTGAGCTCCTCCAATACGGCTGAACAAGCAGCGGAGACACAACTACTCGATTCTGCTCTATAAGCTCCCGCAGGACAGTGGATCGATCAAGCCGTGCTTCACCGTCCACGCTAAAGTAGTAGTCATGCTCCTGCTCAATAGCTCGTTTCAAGGCCAGATTCCGAGCTTCCCATGGCTTCAGCGACCTGCAAATATAATTTTCATGCTGACATAAAATTGCCAAAAATTGAGCTAATGATGTTATACCTGTCAAGGACGAATACGCTGGCATAGCTAATATTGTTCCCACTTAAGAACTCTTGAGCTCCAGCCTCATTCCTGGCGTTCCCGTTGTAGAGTACTAAATGAAGCCGGTCTCTGGGATATTCCAAACTTAAGATATGCACAAAGAATCTCTGGAGGAATGGCATAGGACGAGCTAAGAATATGCCCAGCAGGACTGTTGGTAGCTCTTGAGTCGAGGACAGGGTTCGGACATTATTGAGACAGTCGCTGCATCCATACTTGCTGTCCCATTCCCCGCAGAGGTAGTCCCCGAAGTTACTGAGAAGAGAGCGAGAGACGGGATTGGTGTCTCCAAGGAGGACCAGGGGGCGCGTTTGAGTGCGCGTATTGGCTAACACGGGAAAGTCGCATCTTGATTGGAGCTCTAGCTCACCCCATGACGCTGTCGTTGGTATCTGTAATCAAAAATAAAAATTAGCTGACACTGCTTAATTAATTTGGAATTTATTAAAATGAGTAAGATTAAGGTTAGTGTCTAAGTATGTATCTGCGCGTTGTATGAACAGGGGCGCGGTGAGTCGCGATCTCATACGGTTTTGAGGTCAGCCCAATAATGACTATTGGGTCCGGACAATGAGGAGCAAGATCCTATTCCAGCTCCTTCCAGTACATTTTGAAATATTTTGGAACGAGTATCCACCCCAATGTTAAAGTCAAATTGAGCCTTCAAATTATCTAGAACGTCTTGGGCGGTTCCATTCGGCCCAATTACGAGCTTGGATTTAAATAACTTCAGAACTGCTGAACCTCGACCAATGAATGCTCCCGAATCCAGAAACTTCTCCAAAGTACAGTTATTCACACGTTTTCTGCCGCCACTGAACAGAATTCCAACATTGGCCCTAATGAATTGAGTTACTATTTCGGCCTCAGTTCCAAGGAACAAACTGTCGTAAGTACTCGTATAGAGCACAATGGGATCCTCATTATTGACAAGGACTTCTTCCAGCTTAGTTCTGATGATACTATTTTCTGTTTCGCCTAATACGTTGACCTTTGTCAGAAGCCCATTTGCAGCGGTGCATTTTAGGTATCTTCTCAGAGATGAGGCCTCTTCAGTAGCCAGAGTTAACAAAAGGAGTGGTTCTGCCGCAGTTGAAATTTTGAAAATTGAACCAATTGTCACAAATACCAGAAGAAATAGTATGGCGTTCCTATGCATTTTGTGGGGATAAATCTGTTTACTTAGCCTGTCGGATTCTATTGTTTTAAAAAATCAAAGGGGTATGTTACTTGAGATGCCGTAATCGGAAATGAGTACAGGATATACAGTACCGAATGCGAGCGTAGGTCGGTTCCCCGGTCTAGTCTGGAAAGAGCCGAGTTCAAGGTCCGGCACAACAGCACGACAAATTTTCCTCGACAATTTAACCCTTTACAGAAAACATATATAGGTAGATACATTAGTATAGAACACTGCTTAAAATATGCAAAATTTTCGACCCGAAAATATTATTTACTAAAGTAAAGCTTACCGCCTGAACAATCAACTCGAGTTCGAAAAAAAAAAAATTATTTGAATACGCATAAGCCTGTTTCTCAATGTTATGAGCCGACTTGATAAATACAAGATAGTTCAAGACAACAACAAAAACTTTTTTTTTTGGTACACATTTAAAACACTATTAAAAAAATTGAAATCGAAGTCTTTAGAATATCAATTTGACTATTTATGAGTAATTACTCTAAAAAAAATAGTTTATGCACTAATGAGCAAGTATAAAATTGCCGAAACACAATTCCGTAGAGTTATAAAAAAAAATTTGTGTATAAAAATGTTTTCCTGTACCACATTATGGGAACGCCTATTCTTGAAATTTGTTACATTTTATACGCTCTGAAGATTGTGTCTGATTTAAAATGTTGTAGCAGAGTTGAAGTGGAACTGCTCTCCTTGTACAAAGCATTTTTCTTCTAAAAACCGGTTTCTATCAAATACGTGGAATCCGTAAACAAGAAAAAAATAATACCTACTTACCTTTGTTACAAAACAGCACATAGGATGATTATATGACAGCCTTCATATTTCCATCAAAGTGAGAGTTGATGCATTAATCTATGACAAGTTGTTGCCTGACTAATGTAGTAATATAGGTTATTCCCAAAGTCAATTTTCCATTATATCAAAGACATAATGTACTTATATAACAAAGCATTCTCCAGCGGGTTACGTGTCGCATAATTACTATAAGTACCAGAGCACCTTGCACTTTACGTCCACAATAGAAAAAATATGTCTTTCCTTTTTAATATAAATGGTGTTATCTTTCATTAGAAATCGTATTGACGGCCAAAGTCAGAGTGTTCAAACGAAAATTAATTTCTATGTACTTTTTCAATAAACTAGAGCGTAAGATTCGTAAGCAATCAAATTAATATGTATTATTTATACCTTTCCATATAACCTCAAGCTTTTCTTGCGCCGTATAAGATATGAAAAATTCTTTATTCTAGTAAATAGTGTGCTGGAATCAACATGGGCTCCAAAGTGAATGTACTACCGGTTCTGAAATATTTAGTAAATAGTGGATACTACTGCGGTCTGGTCCCATGCAAGGCTGTATCACTACAGGACGGAATGACCTGTCTTCGGTCTAGGCGATTCAACCCGGTCAGAGAAAATATATTTTAGTAGGCAGCTGCCGTATTTAGAATCCGGGGAGCCAAAAACATTTGGAATTTTTAGGCGGACAATAGTAGGCCCAAATATGTATATTTAGTTTCCTTACGAAATCCGATCAGGCCTACTTTACAAGGACACATAATCCAGCACATCATAATGACTGATAGAGGATACGGATCACGAATCCGTAGTATAAATCAGGGTTAGACTTACCCTTGAAATTGAGGTGCCCGTAAGTGTCACTCTGGGCCGAATTGAGTTAGAAACGGCTCCTGACGCGCTAAACTGTATATAATCAAGCGCTTTAAAAAAAAATGTAAGACTTAGTTTACATGGTGGGAAATTTAGGGAAATTTAAAAAAGAAAGTGCTTCAGTTAACGTCAATTATTGTGATTCGGATCGCCTTTGTGAGTATTTTCATGGTCGTGATTCGTCATTAGGGGGCATCCATATATATCGATAGCAGTTATGTGGGTGAGTCAGTTTACGATTTGATATCATGTGATATCAATGTGGGTGGGTCACTCTGCGCAAAGCTATCGATATCACCCAAATTAACCTTTTTCTGACTCTCAAATAACAAATACTCTTTGAGGCTTTATATATTTTTAAAAGGGTTGAGATCTGTCGACAGAAATTAACGACGACGATTCAACTACCATTAGGTGGGATTTAATGTCCAAGGGACCCTTGTGCGATGTGAGTAAAAAGTTATAAAGGACTTTAAAAACTGTACGCCTGATTAATTCCCATTTAATCCCACCCACTGTGATTGAATTTAATCGACAAAGTGGGATAATAACTTAAAATCCCAATAAAGTACATTAAATAGCACATCGATTACATCTCATTAAGTCACATACACATTAAATTCCATTAAAGCACATTAATATTCAGTCCCGTTATATCCCACCCTAGTGAGGTTTAATAAAAAGAGAGTGGGATTTGATGCATCTCTATTACTACCGAGCACATGACCCAAACAACTAAGTAACTCCCTCCAGCGGTTGGTGCTTTTAATTTTAATTGTAGTAAAAATGTATAAATTGTAAAAAATGCAGCTTAATCCTTTTAGAGGAACCTGTATATTTCTATTTTAGCGTAATCTTGAAAGTTAAAATATAATTGATATCGATATCATGTGGGGTGGGTAGGTCGGTATAGTGCGTGATATCGATTGATATCCTGAGGTTAGGTGGGTCACAAAAGTCCCTAGACAGTGAAATCGATATAAATGGATACCCCCTTACTAGTGATGCAGTCCCCGGGGAGCCAGTCCCCTGGATCATATTTCTCAATTTTTGGGTGGGGTCAATCCCCGGGGGGAAAATTAGGTAAAAATGGAACCAAAAGTTTAAAAAGTAAGCCGAAATGTGCCTGTTTTGAACCTTGCGCTAACTCAGCACTAAGGTAAATTAGCTTAATGTCATTGTATGACGTAGAAGCGATATCCAGTTTAATTACAACGATTGAAAAAGTCACGTTCATAAACTGTATTATAAAGCATCGTTTAACTGTCAGCTTAGTGTAAATTGTGGACTTCAACTTTTCAAAAACCAAGGTCTAGAGCAAAAAGATATGGCACTGTATATGTGTGCGTGTTGGATTGGAATGCCATTTAAATGAATTTGACTAAAACTTGGTAATATGAACATCTTGAACAATGCTTAAATAAACCTCAACTCCTTCACCTTCTACGCTTCTACGTCTACGGGTCACGCGAATGTCGCATGGGAAAAAAATGCTCTCCAGATAGATTTAGCTGAAACTTGGCTTACTTACAGATCTTGACGTCCTTAACACTGTTTTAATGGACGTCAAAGCGGTGAGTCCCCTCTTCGGACCATTAGTCATTCGTGGTCACTAGAATATCACCGGGTAAATCGGGCATTTGACCGGTAGAGGATCCAACTGATGACATTTTTCTCCATGTGACCTTTGAGCGCCCCGTAGAGGGTCATAGATTCGAGATACAGCTTTGAGGTCCATTAAAACATTGTTCACGATGTCTAGGTCTATAATTATTAATTATACAATGTTTTAGCCAATCCTTCTGAATGGCATTTCGATATACATACTGGCATATCCTTTACGAAAAAGGCTTGTTTCTGGTCACAGTTTTTCATTGGATTTGTTTGAAAATAAAATTTATAAGAAACGGGGAGAATCCCCGGCGATTCCCCGGGGACAAAATATTTCCGGGGAGAGCCCCCGGGGACGAGAGTTGGACGGGGACTGCATTACTTGTCATTACGTGTTGCGTGGTACACGTAGGGTGGCACGCGAGCGCTCGTCACGGAGATCAATCTTTGGCAAACTAAAAGTACTTGAAGTAATAGTAAAGTTTACCATTATTTTTTATGTTTTTTCAGGCCGTTTGTATTTGTGTACATTTTTGTGTACTCTACGAACTTTTGATGACATTGGTTCATCTGCTATTCGACTTAAAGAATGTGGAACGGAGCTGGATCCGGATCATGTGGGCTGCGGAAGGATGCATACGAATTATTTTGGAGCTCGCCTTCGCCCATCTCTTCCTTTTCAAAAAGAAAGAGTGGAGCGCCTTCTTTGAGACAGAGCATCGAGTAGTTGCTGCCATGCAGTCTGGAAACGAAACCAGTAGTCAGCTCAAGAGGGAACGGCTCGGGGTAATGCTTATAATCAAGGAACGGTTTAATATTCCCTTTAAAATCCTCGGCATATAATGTTATTATGCCCTTAAAAAAAAGTCAAAATATGTTCTTAAAAACCCTAAATAATGCTTTTAAAACATAAAATATGCTCTAAAAAATAAAGTATATATATGCCAAAAAATAAGATGTGCGCGCTGGCATAAAATTTGCGGAGATGAATACGCATTTACGCTCACGAATCTATTAGTATATTCAACAAATTAACTATTTTAGTATTCCCAATATAGACACAGCACCGAAGCCGCAAATTTTTTTAGTTTTTCGTTGTAAAGGTATAATTTTTAGCGTAAAAAATAACCAAAATTAAAAAGAAACATTGTTTTTCCTTAAATATGCACTAAAAACGCAAAAGGGTCAAAATATGAGTCTATGTCGTAAAAGTCCAAAATATGTCAAATAAAACTTCATATATGAGATCGTACTGACCGAATTCGTGGACATTTGGCAAAAGATTTGCAATATTCATACGTCCTAAGAATATGTTTTTATGTCAAAACCCGTTCCTTACTTATAATGTGGATAATAATAATTGGAGTAAGTATTTCATTATAAGGTGTGCAAACGTTCAAATAATTCTACATTTTTTTTCCGACAAAAAACTGTGACCACGTTTTCTCATTTTTCTTCCACATTATTAGATCTATTTCCTTCTTGGAATCGTACTATTTTTACTCGGAGTAATTGTACTGACAACATTTGGATTTCGACTTGCCTCCGTCTTTTTCGTTCCTGGCCTACAGAATCATGACATTGTTTACGAGACAGAACTAGCCTATTTTATTCGTTGGGAAGAGTCCCCGATTCAGTTTGCCCTGTTCTGTGCTCTACACGTAATTATCTACGTCCCCCGGTACTACTCAAAGTTCATGTCCGAAATTTTCCTGACCGTCTTTGCTCTCCAAATAAATTGGTCACTCCTTGCCTTCACGCGGGCCTGGAAAAACATTCCTGCCTCGGGACCGGTGGAGGTATTAATATTACTGAGGGTTTTATCCCTATGTCATCTGGTTAATTTAGAGCTGTGCATAATTGTCCCAACCTTAGCCCGCCTTGGAACATTACGAAGAGGTAAAGGACTTACTAAGAGCGGCCAATGAGCTCCTTGGCTCCTTTACGTTGATCAATGTGCTGGTTGGCATGACAACGTTCCCCATATGGACCGGCTCCATGATATTCTTCCTCAGTGCCTTTGACACGCTTTTGCTTCTCATTCAGTCCGCATCTATTATTACCTACAATTTGCTCTTCTTCTTCAAATACGCCATTATTTCAAGCATCCATTCCAAGGTAGGCCAAAGGGTTTTGTATTCATTGGATTTGGGCTCAGCAGTGCTAACTTGAGTACTGTTATGGAACCTTGGTAGGCCGAAGACTTTTACAACTGGATGGCGAGTCGTGTGATTGGATCAAAGGGGACGGACTTGTACGGAAATATCCTGTCCGCCCTTCAGCTAGATGACACTACGGGCCAGGTCTCCCTCAAGGCATTTGGCTTCTTTTCCATAACATATTCTACATTTTGCAGTGTACGTGTCTTGAGGCCTTATTAGGATGGGAAGCGGAGTGAAAATCTTCTGAAAAAACACTTTATTGTTTATTATACACGAAATTAGAAAAGAGGAATATTAAAATCATCATCAAGTAACTCGAAATCTCTCACCAATTCAATCAGATTTTCTTGCCAGAGTCTTGAAATATTTCGAATTCTAGGGTTTTAATTCAGTTAATTATTCTAAAATAAATCATATTTTGCTTATACTAAGTTTTAAAAGATTTGCAAGTAATTTGAGGTAATTGGTAAGGATATCTGTTTAAATTGGTGAGAGATTTCGAATTACTTAGTGATGGTTTATACGGCAGCAATTTGAAAATACAGCGGTAAAACATTTACGGCATTAAATAAGCTTGTTGAATTAACTTTATAGTGACTTTTTTTAAATCCTAATGACAGTTTAACATAGAGACTGCCTGAAGCAAGAACCAAAAGTTCCTATAATTTTACATTAAATCTTTTGTTCAAGATTACGGTGCACTTATTTATGCCCAACTTAAAATGGTTCATTTCTGGTTCCTAGATCATGGGATTCCTACTCACTTATACCGTGATCATTATACAGTATCAGATGCCCAAGGCCTGAGGGATCCTCACATTCTATTATTCATGTACCTACATAATATAAATTACTTCAAATACTATATTTTATGCACCAAATATAATTAGAATTTTATATAGAGGCTGGACTGATCATTGGTAGAAGAGGCGTATGGGATTTGGAATACTGTTATGGTAAAATATAAAACGTGGCATGAAGAGAGGATGGACCGGAGTTAATTTGGCATTAATTTAGTCTCTGATAATTTACATTAAACGGTACAAATGATGTTCGGCATTGCGTCAGTTTAATTCAATAAGCAACCAATTAAAGGTAATAGTTTATTTAAACATATACCCTTTATATTTACACAGGGAGTTTAGAAATATGTTAATGTTGTAGCAGTTTTATAAAGCTTATTGCATGCTTCCTGCTAATTTGTCATATGCAAATTAAATAATAAATTTTTATTTGCATATGCACCTGAACCTTTTTCCAAGAAGACGGCGATAGTTTTATTATTCACTTCGTAAGTACGTAAAGTTGTGTTTATGGGATTTAAACGTAATATGAAAAAGGATACGTGTTGAGTCTCAAATTCGTGCAAGTATAGCCTAAAATGATTTTCAACGGTTCTCCGAGTTATTCGCCTTTATTTGAATGGGCTATCAGGAAGCTCTAGAATAAACGTTCAGACTACTTGTTCCTTGTGTTGGGCCGTAAATTCTATTAGGAGCTAACCTAAATTTTCCAAAGCTAAATTGTTGGCTAAACCTGGGTCGCCGAAATTGACTACTTCGTTCTAGTAGTTTAAATTAGACACATTTAAATATGATTATAATTTTTTAATTAAATAATCTTAATTACCTGTTAGTTATATCGCAGCTTAAAAAAGAAACCAACTGTATTTACGAACATATCAAACATAAATTAAGCATCAAGCGACATGTTCAAGAGAGAATATTAACCAATTCCTGTTGGGGACAATTAATCTAATTTCCTATAGGAATTAATTATACTATATCATTCAATGCAATACAACCAATGCAATTTGAGCTTCACAATATTGCAACGAATCACCACAGGGAAACGAATCCCGGCAGAGAAATGAAGAATCTAAGTGAAGTGAATGACTTTTTTTTGTAATTGTCTTTAAGTTTCCCGCCAATTAACGATTGAAAATAAAGTTTTTAAAGATATTGATTAGGCGTCCGACCCCAATTCTGACTCAACAGGCCTTGGGTGACCCTTATGGGCAACCTGGGGGTCATGGGTAGGTCGGAACATGATATTATTGGGTTAGGTGGGTATACCCAGATATAGAATTATTTAGTGAAATAACCAATCTGGCTGTGCACAGGTAGACTATTTTCATACCTTGTATATCTAAAATATGTAAACTTAAATTACACAACCATAATACCTTGTGCGCCAAATTTCATACCTTTTATGCAGAATTAAATGAAAGAAGCTAGCTGAATATTTTACCAACGTAGCATCCCCTTTTTATTATTGCTTCTGTAAGACACGATATACTAGGCCAAATGGTAATAGTAAGAGTGTATTCACATTCTAGATAATTGTGTTTGAATACATTTTAAAATTTAGGATCTCCAGATTGAATAGTTGTACAGCTCAAACTGTTGTTTAGCCAGTGGCCCTGTTTGAGCCACACTGGACCCCATTGTTGTTTTCCCCTTTGCAGCAGTTGATATAGGGTCCGGTTTGGGCCGGTGAGCTGAGGCCGCAGACGATAGGATTGGGATAGATCGGCAGTGCCTGTTGGGCACAGCAGAGGGCGGACCTTCCCTCCGAAACGTTGTGGTCCTTGTCGATGCAGGAGCAGTAGATCCCTGGGCCCACGGCCAACGTACCAAGGACCAAGGTAGCGAGGACTAGGGCAAAGACGGCGCTTTTGGGGGACATGGTTCCAAAAGAAGTTCAGAAGGGATATATTCCAGCCTAAGGTTCTGAAAGTTGTGTGGCGAAGCAAGCAGTTCCAGAACCCTCTTTTATGCTTGATTCTTGTCGGACGGCAAGAGCATGAACTGAACCTTAATTAGAGTTAGCGTAAAAATAGGTTACCACAATTTGTAATTTAGGTGAGCTGAGCAGTAGTCTGCAAGTCCAACCGGACGTCTATTAATTTCTCGATGAGCCTCGATTATTAATTAAGAATGTGCAGTAATATTTAAAGCGTTAGTTAAGGAATTTATTCTTATTTAGAAATGTAGCGGTTTCTGAATTGAGATACGACCTCTGAAACAGGCGCCAATAAATTTTGTATTGAACTAATTAGTATAAGTTGACAGACAATTGTCCTTGCATCGGTGTATATGTATATTATGATATATATCTACTGGGCATTGGTAATATTGGGCACCTAGATTCGCCGTATCTCCTTGGTTTTGGGTATTTTAGGTGCAAGCCTCTTTTCTGGCATGTAGCCGCAGTGTTAAATTTGAATAAAATTCATCCCAAAAACCGTGATCAGCATTCGCAACGAAAAAGGCCGTTGCTCAAATTACAAATGCCTGTCTCAGCCCATAAGTAGTCATAAAACTTTAGATGTACCCTTATGTACTCAATCCCTCCTTGAATCTGTACTGTGGAACTTCAACGATGTCAATGAACCCCATCGACATTGGCAAATAAACCGTAGTCCCCATATACACGTCATTCCCTTGTTACTATGGGAGACGGAAGACCG
>JAQFZY010001312.1:0-16407 GCA_034696285.1 Hypogastrura burkilli
ATTTTTGGGAAGCATTTGAGTTTATTTGGGAAGTATTTGAGTTTATTTGGGGCGAGCGAAAAGTAATTTGGGGCCAAAGGTAGCAAAATTAACTTTTGAGTATTCTGGGGACACTTTTGAGTTTAATTGGGGCCACTTTAAATAGAGGCCGTATGTGTATTTGCTCTTTTTCTAAGTGATCTTTTGCGCTCAACTGAAATGACATTTAAAAAAAATAATAAGTATTATTTTTAAATAATCTTTGCCAGCCGAGGCCCAATCAATTTAGAAGTATTAGGTACATTTGTTACTTAGAAGGACACATATCGTACTGGATAGAGGGAG
Organism: Hypogastrura burkilli; assembly: GCA_034696285.1. Lineage (NCBI taxonomy): Eukaryota > Metazoa > Arthropoda > Collembola > Poduromorpha > Hypogastruridae > Hypogastrura > Hypogastrura burkilli. Next base: position 325 of record JAQFZY010001312.1, read on the forward strand.
TAATTTCCCTTTCACCATCCGCTCAATCCAGTACGTAAAGTAATCCCCCAACGCTGGAGGTTCCGGCCGAGGCCAGTCTCCCTAGCCCAGTAATCTAGGGACTCATCTATACAGTATTTCGATCTACAAGGTTACAAGGATAGGTTCCAGAGCCAATTTATGAGAAGTGAGTTGTACTAGATTATTCGATCTTATTCCCCAGGAAAACCTTCAATTACAAATTATCGTTCCCCGTCCAGACGGCCTAATCAAAAAGATACAGGTCCGCTTATCATGCAGGGTTTCTACGACTTGGAAATGCCAAGAACACAATATACTGTTCAGCCTCCGCTCAATTTTTTGTGCCGGTAATATAAATAACATAAAACTAGATGGTACAGTGACATACTGCAAAAACTAATCACATACACAATAGCAAACAACACTATAAATACTTTACTATGATTAATAAGTATACGAAGACCAATGCTCCGTTTTATCCAAATAAAATAAGGACCTTTTTTCTGTCGATGCTTTGTACATTCGCCAGCATTAGGCCATTCGAAAGAGTGTGAAGTTCCAATACTTAGCTTGAAAGCTATCAATTATGAGCTATAACGAATGTGGACCAAATGTGGAGCCCTTGCTCAAATTTTTGCGCCATCAAATACTCAGTTTTTTCCTGTTATCTACCGGGCCTAAGGTATAGGTAGTAGTCACAGTGCCGATATTTGCGGGAAAAAAACGGACGACTACGACGAATTATGTATAATATAGTGTATATAATATTGTGTAATATGCAAGAACTTTCGGTATAGTCATGAATAGCTCAATTTAAGAAAACAGGGAGGTTATCGATCGTGAAGCCTAGATCGCCACTATTATCTCAACTAGAGATTCAACCAGGGATATAGAACCATTTGAACTGCCAAGTACTGTGTATTGTAGCAGACTACCAAATACAATAAATTCGTTTGAAAGAATAATAGAAGAATTGAATCAAGAAAATGTCCAAAACGTTTACACAGCAAAAAAATACGTGGTACTCAGTTCTGGGGCTTTTAGACCGTAATGTCTTATGTAATGGTCTTAGTGTATGTGTCATGCTTGAAATTGCTTCATACAGTTCACACTTTATAAGTCTAAGCATAATAAACCACTTCACTGAGCATAATAAAACACTTTCTGCTTCATTGCTGCTTTTGATTGTTTTAATAGTTGTAGTGTGAGTAGATACTACAAAGATACTGGATGGTAGATTAGTTGCTAGAATTTAGTAAATAGTTCAGTATGCTGTCTCTTAAAACCCGTTCGAGCAATCTCTTCAAACCTCAGATTAGCGAGATCGGGCGCGTCGTCGTTGGGGCTGTGGGCGCATATCGTAGGAGACTGTGTTCAACGAGGGAGTTGACGGAGAAGTCACAATGAGCTTTGGTACAGGTCGTTTGTTGAAGATCGTCGCAGGTTCACTATTCTCATCGAAAACAGCGGTGAGGCAGGGTCGCGGAATCCGACGTTTTCCTTTGATGCTATGCAAAGGAATTTTCACGCAACATCGAGCCAGAACCTCGTCAACGGCCTTAACGCAATGAATGTATACCACATCCGATCCCTCATGACCGTTGATATGCACGATCTTCGATTGAAATTCCTCCATCACCATTTGCACTTCCGTGTGGAACAGCGCTAGCTCGTCAACGAAACGGTACTTCCATGTTTCCCAACTACGATAGTAGCGGCTTGCCCGCGGGAGTTCACCATAGCCAAGTGCTCGGCGTCGCAACTCTGCATCACAAACGTTGAGGTGGAGAATGAGGGCAACTGGACCAATCTAAGAGAAGGACAATGACAAAATTAGTACATATGTATTGGCGAATATATTGTTAACGCCTCATAAAACCACGTAAAGCATAGCCTAGAGGAGCTTAGGCGCATAGCTTTAGAAGCAACATACATAAGCAGAGAAACCTTTTTTTCTGGATTTGCTTAAAAGCTTGAAAATACTTTGGAAATATATTTATGCTTATAAATAGATCTAAACATCGTAAAAAATTCTTTAAAAAACATAAATGCCGTAGATTGCCTCGACTGGAGTTTGTTGTAACGCCTTACTTTCGCCTCCTTGACCAACTACCGGTCAAATACACGATTTACCTGGTTAGTGACCATGTCACAGCTCCAGCCAGAACAAGGCGGACGCGGAAGATGATTATGAGAACGCAAAACGGAAAATTAAACGTGAGGAACGACAGGCGGCGAAAGCGGCGGAACGTGAGACCGCGAAAGCTCGTGAGCTTCCTGAGCCGGCTAAGGAGCACGCACAGATGACCCTGATCATTGAGAGCATCAAAACCAAAGTAGATGAAGACTTACGTGACTGGCAGCGAAAGAGTGACGAAGAGGAGGATCAAAGGCTCGACCCCCTCTGATATGGTCCAACTTCACCTAACACTCCTCACTACGCATCTCGGACATCTCATTAAATATATAACAGGCCGTCGTTTAGTGTTTATTGGATGAACATCGCAAGAATAGCCGTGAATTCAAGATTCATATCAAGAGTCATACATATACGAGTACTGAAGAATTCGCATTGAGAAGGACGTTAAGACTGGAAGATCTAAATGAACTGAGAAGGATCTGAAGACAGAAGAATCCGCATGAACCGGAGTAGGATCTGAACACTAGAATCCGCATGAACCGGAGAAGGATATGAACGCTGTAAAATCTGCATGAACGGGAGAATGATCTGAAGACTGGAGATTGAGAGGAAGCAGAGGAATCCAAAGTTATACTGCCCGACAGTCACTGCAGAAAATGTGACCAGCCCTAATGTAGACGACCACCAGACTGTATCATGCTCTAGAAGTTCTGTAGATTCGTATGACTGCAAGATTGGAGGCTCAGAAGCGAACACCAGGGTCCAAAAAGGATCTGCAGTGGTCCCAATCAATTCTGGGTTGGCACTTAAAAAGCTCTTTTTGGATGCGAGTCTCCAGCAGATCAGATGGACTGACAACCCAACACAGCATACTTCCTTTGATAACATAATTAAGCTTTCCAATGGATTAATTCCATCATGCATAGATCCAAATGAAGCAAGAGATAAATTCTTATCCCCAAGCCACAACTGCTAGGGGTCAAAAGTGCGAAGGGTTTAAAAACAATAAGATTAGTTATAAGGCGAAAGTCGGGCAACATTTGCCCAGACAAATGGTTGAATTCGAACCAAATAAAAGAGCGTTCTTTTACGCTTTTTAAATACCGATACAATATGTATATTTGTGAATGGCATATGAATTCCGATACATGGTTCTGAAAAAGAAAAATTCGAATAGTTTTACTACTATTTTATATACAAATACCAATACAACATTTGCTCGTTTTCGTTAATAGAATAGTAACATTAATAGGTTTCACATACCTGTCGTTCGAATTCCTCGGCTCCATACTGACTAAAGGGGAATCCATCAATGAAGTAACCCCGGTGGAAGAAGACCGCTTTGTTGAGCTCCTCCCGGAGAAGACTACAATACAATTTAGGGGGGACCTCGATTTTTTCTTTATTTCGGTACGGTTCCAGCTCACGAGCAGCCTTCGATTCAGAGTGCTTTGTTTTCTCCAGGAGTTCGTCAAATTGAATATAGAAGAAATCGTAATGGGTAGCGAGTAGTTTTCCTTGTGTCATTTTACCAGCTCCGGGCCCCCCAACGATCCAAATTATCGGGTATTTGTAATTTTTATATATGGCTTTCTAAAGATTCAAAGATAAAAAACACTCAGATTGGTGTGGGTATCATCATGAGTCATGTACTCGAGAGCATTTATGCAGCCAAACAGGTTAACACAATATGGGCTTAGGGCTAAGTGCTAACTAAGGGTTGGACCAAATCATTGGTGGTAGTCCGTAAAGTTGCAGATATAACCCCGAAGGGAAATATGGCGAAGCAGTGGAGAAGGAATGAGGAACCATAGCAAAATTCGTGTAGGAAAACACGGGAACCATATTGGGAAGCAATGTTTTGTGTATGGGTACTTCTGGAGAAGCATTACAAACTGTGTGTGAAGAAACATGTCCAATACGAATGGGGCAACATAACACATGTGAGTGGAAACGTTCCTGGGAAAGCATACCACTAATGCGAGGAAACCAGTGGAGGGGAAACAGGAAACAGGTGCCCTACATAAAGGGAAGCATTGTGCAATGTTTGTACAGAAACACAGATCGAAACATAGTAGTTTGGTTAAGGGTAAACCTCTGGGGAACCATGAAAAAAATAGACGAGAACCAGGGTTCCTAGCCTGCTGGCAAAGCTGTTCATGAGTAGTATTTTCTTTGCTTAGTAGAATTTAATGATTAAAGATTTTATTACTGACATCGCAGCTCAATCCCCAGGTATAAGCCCAATCCTCAGTTTGCACATTCTCCTGTGTTTTAGAGATAGGGCGTTTTGGACTAAACTTAATAATATATCGTTCATAAAGAATAATAAATGTTATAATAAATAATAAGTTCAATCAAATAATAATTCGCAGCAAAGTGCATATCATTTAAAGCTAAAATTATTTATAAGTAATACAAGGCAATGAGTATTAAGTTAGCCTTTCCGGGAATCTACGTAAAATCTGGGTCACTTTTGGGGCCAATAACTCATCCACTTTATAATCTAACCTCAATAAACAAACGGGACGGTTTAGGGTAAACATTGTTTATAATTTAAACTAAGAATTATTATTATTGGTTCGGTTTTTTAGAATACCTGACCAAAACAATAGTTTGGTCGCCTAGGGCAGTGTAGTGTTACGAGCCGGAGAATCTTCCGGGATGACGTCATACACAGGGCTCGGCGTCCCTCGAAATAAAATGAGAGGAAAAGAGCAAAAGGCCTGTTTTGTCCTAACCTGTACCCCGAGGCCTAGGCCGCCCACCCTCGATCCCCTTTGTGCTATATCAAGTTTTCTATGTATAATATGGACGAGAGTATATTTTTATTAGTATCTACTCGACACTCTTATCCATACCTTACATGCATGGATGAAAGTAATTTTGTTTTCATCATTTTTTTATTTCAAACTAAATTTACCTGCGAGAGTAACTACTAAATAACCTAACCCATAGACATGGTCACTGCAGGGAAACCCTGCTTTTAAGATATAAAGAACTCACTAGTTTATCTTCTGTTGGCATGTGCCACTAGCACACTTACATATCGAGCGACAAATGGTTATAAATGTCAATGCAATTTTGAGCAAGGCCGTAGCCCCTGCAGGTATTTTAATTCGTTATGATCATGCTTGGTCGGCTCTATTTCCATCTTGGTTTGTCTTAATTTTGTTTGGCTGCCAGCCTGAAGCGTTTCTTCTAGCTGCCGCTGATTGGCTATTAGGTATATCAGATGCTGTGTCGTTTCCAGCTGTAGTCGTTTGGATAATGTGAAGGTGTTCCGCTATATTGTATATCCAGCTGCGGCTGTTGGTGTTGGGTCGTTATTAGGCTATGCAGCTCCGCCTGCTATTTCGGGCAATATTTCTCGCGATGGTGAGCAATAATGTTTGGTGATGAATGAATCATCACATTCGCATGCATCCTTCTCCGCATTTGGAAAAGGATGCAGGTCTTAACGTGCTTAGACTTGCTACCTCGATGAGCGAAACGTTTACTGCAGTGTGGGCCAATTAGTGAAAACGGAATCGGCACTGGAAGACCAGAAGTTGGATTCGGGTCAGTTAAACCAGTGATATCTCTTCTGCGTAAAGGACCGCCGACGACGTCGTGTAGTATCTATAACTAAATGTAAGTCCCAAATGATTTAGAAACCGGAAATGTCGTATGTGTAATCTGATTCGAGTGGATCAAATGTCGTAACTCAAATTTTACAAAAAATATTTGGACGTCAAAAAACCAGAAAAACATCACTGCACATGCCTGTAAAATGACGTATTTTATGTCCATCCCTATAAGATAATATTGCACGGAATGCAAATGTTGTATTTCAGCCGATCACAAAAATTGGTAACGAAAAGACGTATCTGTTGAGGTGCAAACATGCCGTTCGTATTTGTATAGCGGAAGAGTTAGTATTGTGCAAATATTAATTGTGTAACATATGGCTATCTTGGAATGATAATTAGATTACTAATTACCCATAAATTTGTTTAAGCTGCCTCCTGAAAACTGGCGAATTTTAGTTACGACATTTGAAGAAATTAAAACATTTCACACATACTAAATTTTCGGTTCGCAAATCATTTGGAATTTACGACATTTAGTTGTATCACTCTCGATACGATTATTCCTGTAATGATGATTGATTTTTCGGCTTGAAAAATAGTGTATTTCCATGAAGAGGCTTAAAACATATCTAATTGAATATTATGAAATTTTTAAAGCAAAGCAAAATGCTGATTATCATTTAACATTTACACTGACCGGTGGTCAATGGGTCAAGGGTTTCATACTTACCGTCTAGATTTTCGACCAAACGGTTTTATAGAATGATGTTGGTGTCTGTCTGTTTGTCACGCCCGAAACTGCTCCGTACTGTTCATATGTAATTGAGCATAATAATAAGACAATTTCTGCTTCGGTTGGACGCGATCGATCTACCCGATTCGACTAAGGCCGTTTATGATACAAAGGAATTTTTACAACAAGATAGAATTTATCGCTCACTCCTCGTATTTGCAGCCAAGCCCTTGTGAAGCAAAATATTTAACATGGCTCTCTTCAGCGGTCGGGCACCGTTTGAATATATAAGCTCAAACTACAGATACGTGAAACGTGAAGCATATTCTCATATGGCATTTGAACGTAACTAACTGATGACGCCAAATTTGATAACCGATGAATATTTGAAATACTGGAGTCTGAGAAAGTTATTTTCCCTTATCTTTAGTTGATTACATGGAAACACTACACGGTTACTTTTTTCTGAATTTCGTTTCCAGTGCTTATACCTGTTGGTCCCAAGCTGCTGAAAGTAATTTTTTTTTGTAAAACTTGGTATGAAATTATAACTTCTAATAAAGGTAGAATAATAGATATTGCATCCAAGGCTTCAAGTTTTTAAAAATATAATACGCTCCGTACGTAATAAAAATAAAGTCCTACATAAATCATGTTAGCAAATGTAGTACTGGACTTTCGCAGGTAACAACTAATTGAATCTTTTCTGGTATAAAAGTACTGAGTAAAAAGGGAGGGCTGAAAAATAAAACTTAAGTGGAACTTGGAATCAAACACTTAATTTGACTTATGAATAGCTGTAAGGTCCCAGTTCGTAATTCAAATTTTACATTCGCTTTCGTGCGTTCCTTTCCTAGCCTAACAATAGACGAATTAATTGAGCGACAAAGCTATTTAAAAAAAACTGCTCTCAGCAGCTTGTGATCAAAAGGTGTATTACCCTGAAGTGTAAAATGGTGTCACAGAAAAAGATTACACAACCGGTTATTTAAAATTACAGTCAAATGTTTCTATGCCATCCACCAACTTGTTTAGATAAGGAAAAAACCTTCGTCCACCTGATCCTTTACTATGTATTTAGATGAAATTAAATATATATTATGGCCTGGCCAGTGAGCAGAGCAATGTCACGTAACAATTCGGCTTCACAGGATTTAGTAAATTCAAAAATCTTATTCAAAGTAACTTACCAGGTCTATAAGTACCTGTTGTAGGTCAAACGGTTTAGTGTAACGTGTCTCACGAATTTAGGGTCCAGTCCATGGTTGTAACGGTGTTAGTTGATTAGGATTAGCTCTCAAATTTACAGAGCAGTTAATTAATTGTACCAGGGCACGTCCATAAATTATGTAACGCAAAAGGGGGAGGGAGTGGTCTGGCATATGCAGTCACGGTACGGATGCGTATTGTCCAGTTCCCTGGCAGTGTTTGCGGTCGGGCCAGTCGGGTGTACTTTGGCTAGGGTCTGGATCACAATAAACCAGCTTCATTACAATGCTTGAAAATTTGCCGAGCTCAGAAACTGTATTTAAAAACATTCATTGACTGTCAATTTAATGTTAATTGTGAACGTTAACTTTTAACACCAAGGCAAGGAGGATATAGCACTATATGTGTGGTTGAATACCATTCAGATGAATTTGGCTAAAACTTTGCATAATGGACCTCATAGCTATAGCTATGTATACTCCTTGACCCCTAAAATGGCCATCAACGGTCACATATGGTAAATTTGTTATAAATACAGATCTTGACCTCCTTAACAATGTTTAAATGGACGTCAAAGCAGTAGGTAACCAACCTCCTCTTGGACTCCTTCTGGTCACTAAACTCTCACGGGCTAAATTGTGTATTTGACCGGTAGAGGGTCCGTTCCAGCCAAATCCATCTGCTGGATGGAATCTTTTTCCCATGTGACCTTTGAGTCACCCGTAGAGTGTCATTGAGTCGAGGTCGAGAGACGGTTTTGAGGTCCATTAAAACATTGTTCTGGCTTTCCATAGATCTATGATTATGTCACGTTCATTTCACTATACCTACATAAAGTGTCATATACTTTTCAAAAATGTTTTATTTCTGGTCCTGGTTTTCCCTTGTACTTGCTTTAACAAATAGTTTATAAAAAACGGAGAATCCCCGGGGATTCCTCAGGGACAAAATATTTCAGGGGAGAGTCCCCGGGGACAAAAGTTGGACGGGGACTGCATCACTGAACTGCGCTAGCATTACGGCTGGGTATTTCTTCCGGTAGGTAATTTCTCTCAATGCGCCAGCAGCTGTTGGGCCACCCACGACCCCACGAGCGACGCAGTTTGCATGAGATATGTAATCTTATTGTGTAGATACTTTACATTACCTCTCAGCGAAGGTTATTAGGTACTAATTAACTGGCAAGCCGAACCCTGGTTACTGTTCTTTTGATTTGACCATGCTTCCCCACACTCCACACACAACCCTAAATGTTTCCCCAACTGTTTCCTTCAATGAGAGCTAACATGTTTCCCCACGTACAAATTAGTAATGTTTCTTTAAATGTTTCCTCATGTGCTTGTAATGCTTCCGCAGAAGTTTCCCCATACACAAAACATGTAACATGTAATGATTCCCCTTGTTCTTGTTTTTCCATATGCGTAGCCTACGTGTTTCCCAATATGCATTTTGCAATGGTTCCTCATTGTTCCCCATTATGCTTTTGCCATGTTTCCATTCGGGGGAACCATGTGGCATGGGGTTTTATGGGCTACCACAAATGATTTAGTTCAACCCTAACGGTTGAACCATAAGAAATATACAACTGAAAAGAGTGGAACTCACCATATCATCTTCACCATACTCCGGAAGGCCGCAGCAACTCCCCATCCTGAACGCTGTACTCCGTATTAAAATCGTCAGACGCAAGCCAGTTAGTTGAGAGAAAAAGTAAATTAATAAATGGGTTTAGAAAATACCGTCCCTTCCGGAGAAGTCTCGTGGAATGGCTGTTGGCCTTGTTGACGGGATGGAATGGGAAGTTGTACTCAGCGTACAGAAAACAATCAGGGGGATTTGGGCTTATACTTGAGTTGCTAAGGCGACGCCAAATGGGCGTTGGAGTTGAATGAGATAGGATTTTACAACTGCAGAACACGAAACTGAACATTGTAATTGACTACCTACTTTATCTCGGGTTAACGAAAATATACGAAACTGTAGGGGGCACGGTATTGTAAATTTTATTAAAAACTAATATACTTGTTTGACTAGCCAACAAAGGCGGGTATAATCCGGCATTAAACTCAATTTTTCACACAATTCTAGCGTACATGTGCCTCCATTCAACATGCCTATGGCCCATGCACTCAGTGACCGTCTACCGCATTTGGGGCCTCTATGCAAGGCCTGCGTTGGGGCACATTTGAAATATCGTTAAAAAAAATATACTGTAAACGGCACTGTCATACACCCCTGCTACGAATCTTTTGACAGATTTTGGAGTATTTTTGCTGGGTCCTATTTCGTTAACTTTGGCAGAGTGGCCCTGGAGGAGGTTTGCGAAATAATTTTCTCACATGGAAAAAAATTTAAAATCGGAAGGAATTAAAATTTTCTTCATTCTTGAAAATTGCGAATTATCGTTTATTTTGTACTTTTTTTTTTACATATGCACAGTACAGAACGTATAAGTCTTCTAGAAGAATGCTCGCCATTGGGCGGAGCGTAAGCAATTTTTATAAGACAACGTGAATACTTACTTATAACCGTACTCTAGAAGAATGATAACATTTGCGGGGTTGAATTATTGTAGCACAACAACGTGAATAATTGTGCTAAAAACTATACTCTAGAAGAATGCGAACCTTCGTGCGAAGCACAAGAATTTTTTAAATACAACTCAAACTTTTTTTCAGCGTAACAAAACCTACAGATACTCTTAAACACGGAAATTTAAATTTACAATGAAATTTTAAAAATAAACATCACCTAGTTGCATCCACAAGTATACTGTAGTGTAGAACTATTTAAACCTATGCATGACACGAGTGAGTTTTTAAAGTGAATCGAACCTTGTAGTTTGATTTTAATTTTTTCGGGAGAAGAAGAACATTTTGCAAACGAATATGCATACGAAACTGCAGTGCACCACAAAGTGCTATTTATTTTTGCATAGCGTTTGATTTGTCAAAACAGGTTTCGGCTTACAGCAAACTACTCTTGGTGGCAATAATTGTAAAATCTGAAAACCCTACTTTCCAATCTGAGGTCACTTTGTCGCATCTGATTTGTTCTTATCGCTGAGGCCTCGGATTAAAAAAAAAGGCTTCCAGATTTTACAATTATTTCCACCAACAGTACACTGAGAACAAGAAGCTGGCAGGGCCTTGCTCGCCTTGCCTATGCTACTGCACTGCATGTACTCTAAAAATGTGTAGAGAACGTAGTTACAATTCCGCGTTAGAGTGAATGGGCTTGTTGGGTTTTATTTTTGCCTGAGTGAACGCCTTGGTAACATTAATACGCGTAAATAAACAAATACAAAGCATATAAAGGTTCGTTCCGAAGGATATGCATTTCCCTCCCCCACCCAAATCTTCAGACAAAGATTGCGAGTAAACGGCTCAACGTACGCAAAATATTAAAGACGCATAATAGTGGGCTAATTCGGTCCCATTGAGGCACTTCAGCTCAAACTTTCCTTTTCTCATTTCCTTCGAACCAAAAACGCTGGAAAACTACCTCGACTTGTCCATTTAAGCCGCTTCCCATACCCCTGTGAGTCCTAACACCTAAAAATATTGTTGCCCATAGAATTACCTTTCCAACAAACTTTTTGACATCTGTAGGTTAAAGGGGACCTGAGATATCTGACATTTTAGTGACCGTTTTGATGTAAATTTCCGAACACACGTTTAAATACGGAAATCTATTGCCCATTATCGGTACTAGAAGTTTCATGTGCGTCACCCATGACAAAGTTATTAATAGTAATGAAAAAGATTCAAATGCAATGATTGTTGCGATGTGAAATGCATGAATCATGGCATAAATTATGAATTACCCTTAAAAATTCGGAAATAAAAAAAATGCTCCCATTAAAAAGTCGCAATAAAGCCTGAGTACCCTGAAAAGGATGAAACAAGTTAACACTGTATTAACCAATAACTATTTTTTGAAAAAAATAAATGTTCACGAAGGTCCCTTGGGAAAACAATCTTTGTATCGTCAATCGTCAATAATTTAAATAATGTAGTATTCTTATCCGGGCCACGTCGACAAATATGAGTTCGACTGGAAGGAAAAATTCGAAATTCATATGTTCGTTTAGTTAGGTCAACCGAATATTTATAAGCTCACCTAATCTAGTTTTAATGAAACAAATCAGAGTGACCCTACGACATTTCAGACGAAGTCACATTAGACAAACGCAGCAGGGCCAATCAGAAAAATAAGTATGTACCTAGTAGTGCAGAAGAAACTACAAGTAGGTACATAATACATAATAGTATTTTGAATTAAAATGAAAATTCGCTCATTCTCATGAGTATTTAGAAACAAAGCCGTATCAGATGTCAGGACTTGCCAAGGGGCCTTCGTCAACATTAATTTTTTTTCAAAAAAATAGTTATTGGTTAATACAGTGTTAACTTGTTTCATCCTTTTCAGGGCACTCAGGCTTTATTGCGACTTTTTAATGGGAGCATTTTTTGTAAAGGTAGAAATGCTAGACTGATTTATACTAGACTTCTTGCACTAATTGGAAAATTTTTTGCTGAACTTGTAAATTTTTTTTTTGTCAATAATGAGAATTGAACTTGGTCAATTTATTTTTATTTCAAAAACTACTTTTATTAGCTCATTTGAATTTGCGGCAAGGCTTATAATGTGAAGGAATTTAGTGTAAATCCATGGTGCGCCTAGTTGGAGTCGGATGGATTTTAAATTTTGCATTGGATAGGTATTAAAGTGACGCGCGGTACAAACCATGTTCCATGTATGTATGTATGTATAAATGCAAAATGTAAACGTGCCATTAGTACGGATGCGTTTTTTTCACGGACGTCTGTATGGGAGAAAAATTGCAACTGTTATGTAATATGAGAATTATTACTATTCCTTGCACCTTTGTACTATGCTGAGCACTGACATGTGAGAATGTGACGCGATCCTGACGTCAGCATAAATCTGTGAATGAGGGTGAATACCAGTAGTATTAAGATGAATTATGCATAGAAAAAATGATTAATGACATTATGAGTTGGAGTGGAGAACAGTACACCATTTAAGTTCATATGCCCCAGTTCCATCTGCAGATATATCCATTACTATGTACATATACATATAATATCGGCAAAGAGACTGACTACCTATTCACATTCACAGAAGAGCTGAGTTTGAATAGTCGAATCTTAACTAGATCGATTTGTGAGCTTACAACTTCTACGTCTACGAGTTACCCATATCAACCTAACGTCTTTTACGCCTTGCATCGTATTTATAAAATGACTTAACTAGATAATTCACAGTACATTATACATAGCATTGGTAATTGAACACCTTCCTTCAGCAACAGGAAAGCATGCGTATTTTGAATGATTGCCCAGTTTCAAGACAGGATTCGGATTTAGTTTCTCCGGTGGAATTATCGAAGCTGCTTCACCAGCAAATCCTAAGGTAATGGCTTATACATTTGGTTGTTTTATATTACATTTACTACATATCTAGTTATCCGAACTTACGATTACGATCCGGCGGGAAGGGGGACCCGTAAACCGAACTAGCCTTTAGGCTAGGCAAACCGTAGTACCCGTCCTAACTCAATCCGAGCTCTATTGTTTCAAAGAAATTGAAATCGGCGCAGCCAACATCACAGGGCCCTTACAAACCCGATCCGAGCTATGTCTCAAAGAAATCAAAAGCCCTGCCGAAATCACTGGGCCCGGACAAACCGGATCCGAGTAAGATTGTCTCAAAGAAATCAAACTTGAACTGCATTGCCAACACGCTTGCGCATATTTTCTGTTCGACTATGCGACTGGAGGTACTCGTTACAAACATTTCCCGTGCGGTCATGTCGTGAGGTACACGTTACGGACAATTCCCGTGCCGTTGCGACATGAGGTACCAGGGGTCAAACACTTCATGCCTACTTGATTTTTACGCGGCTGTATTATGCAGTCTTAAGCTAAACTCTCTCTTTTATATGCGGCAGTTATGAGTCCCGAGTCAAGGTAAACTGTGATGTGCACTTTCAAAGGTGGCCATTCTAAGTTGAATGTTCATTAATTTCTCACTTGCCACAATATTTAACCTAAGTAAAGAGTTGCACATAAGAGTAAAAATACGGCAGAAAACAGTAGCTATCTTACCACAATAAAGCTATGCTGGAGATCCAGACGTCGTTGGGGCCCATACGTCAAAACCTGATGTCAGCCGCAGCCCCACGAGGTTCGTGTAGATGGGAATCAAGCAGATATTCCAGGGGCTACTGTCATAGTTGTTGTATTTGCTTATTGGAACTGATCTTTAGAAGTGTGCACTCATAAATGAATTAAATTTGTTTACCTATAAGTGTATAACCAAAAGTCACAGATCACGAGGGCACCGGCCAATTAAGTATGGGAAGCAATGTTCTCTGAATAATTAGAACATTTTTGACGTATCAAAATCGGCGCAGTAGTTTTGATGAATATAGCGGACATACATCCACACACACATACAGACACACCAAGCATTTTATGTATACTGATTGTGTACATACAGTGCTATTACGAGGTGCATAATATACTGAAGGAAATCAGGTAAACTGTTGTTGAGAGCAACGAAATTACTGATTTTAGCTCTTTTCCTTGAACCGCTTTGCTTCCTTACAGATTGAAAGGAAATCACCTCAGATCTAACGGGATGAGATTGGATTACAAAGAAATTGGCCGAAGCACTGAATTTGCAGACTTTCAATCGCATGCTTCTCAACTTAAACAGGCTATCTTGAAAGGTTTGACCACTAATGACTTGAAGGCCTTTTTTCTGAGTAAGTCGTCTAACTTAGACTGTATAGTATATACCATCAAGTACCCAGCTCATGCTTGAAACTATATTGTGGAACCGCATCATCGTCCCAAAAATGTGCGTACTCGAGTTTGGCAATTAAACCATTGTCCCCTTTCATTTATATCAGTCGCATGTTGCTATAGATTACGGAAGACCGGCGGTGGAGTGACCCTGGTAATAGTTGTTAAGTCAACACTGTCAGCTTTCCGGAAGTCGCTCAGTTCATAACTCCGCCCCTTTTCCGATACCAGCCAATTACAGAACGCATAATCAGTACAAACTGATATAAACCGTATTAACGAAAAGGATATCCTAAAATGTATGTGGGTAATGTTTAAATGACTCCAACAGAGAAACCGATTCAGCGACACATATATGTAATGCTTAAATGAATGGAGCAAAAAAACCGGGGTTAGCTTTTTCAAACAAAAAACCAAACACATGTATGCAATGCTTTAATGAGGCGAACAAAGAAACCGAGATTAACTTTTTCAAACCATACAACTGTATGCAATGCTTAAATGAGTCGAGCAAAAAAGCCGAGGTTAACTTTTTCAACCCAAATACCTTTATGCTATGCTTAAATGAGTAGAACAGTTTATGAGATATTCAGCTGGATGTACTAAAAAGTATAATGTAGGTAATATTTAAAACTTCAATAGAGAAACCGATACAAGCACATGAAGATAATGCTTAAAAACAGTAGAACACCTAAGGAGATACTCAACTTCATAAGCCATACACTTGTATGTACTGTCAAAACCATTCTAGCAGAGAAGCCTGTTTGAATTTTTTTTCAACCATACACCTGTTTTTAATGGTTTAAATGGCTAGAACAGTTTACGAGATCTTCAACTTTATAAGCCATACAACTGTATGTACTGTTTAAACCATTCGAACAAAGAAACCGATGTTAATTGTTTTAAAAGCATACACCTGTAAATAAAGGTTAAATGAGTTGTACGAGCATGTTTTCATACCTTCAACTAATGACATAATTGTAAGTTTAGTTGAGACTGGTAACAAGAGCCATGTCAAATATTTCGCTCCTGGGATTTGACTTCATAGGGGACGAGAGGCAGTATAAAATTATAACTTTGTTGAGCGCGAACTGAGTTTCTATATATAAGACTAACACTTAAGGAGAGCACAGGGCAGCGATCACTCGGTGAACTAGCTAAAATATGTCTTGATACTCAACTTTGTAAATGTAAAAGAACGAGGCAGTTTTCATGGTGTCGTACGGGCGGGCAAACAAAACGAATGTATAATCGTATTTACTGAGTTAACACAGCAATGAAGCCGCTCAGGGATAAATAACTTATAACATAGTATTTCGAAGTAAAATCACATGCCCGAGTAACTACTTCATACCCATGGACTCGGAATATGTCCGAGAGTAACTTTTGTTTTCCTTTTTGTTTTCAAAGTAAAATCATTTGAGATGCGAGACGAAGGATTGGGTCGTGGGTTTTAGTTGGGTTGGGTTTTAGTGGGTTTTAATGGGTTTTGGGTCGCACCTTTGTACTATGGGTCGCGGGTCACAAACGCACACCATCTAGTGCGCGCTATGTGTACCTTTTCCAAAGCCGAAACAACCATGAGGTAAATAA
>JAQFZY010001313.1:0-16404 GCA_034696285.1 Hypogastrura burkilli
AGAGCGGGCTAAACCCGTAAGCCAAAATTACAGTTCGGAGTTCATTGACCCCGCATAATCCTCGGGTTTGGCCTGCTATGTTGCTAACAGACGGTGGTGGCGGGGTGAAATGTCAACAAACCGTCCCTTACGATGAAGTTCGTGGTTCCCATTAGAAAAAAGCTAATGGGCCCACCCTGTCTAGACTAGTTTTATAGAGTTCATTCACCCTTTTATAGCCTGAGTACAGCGAAACAATGATTTGACTAACGTGCAACAGCGTTAGCGTCTTTGTATGGTGCTGACATCTAGGGAATACTCTTTGAATAAAACCTGAAATATGCTCAACAACACACAGTAATTTATTTTGTAACGTAGAGTTGTAGGTTCTTTCGTGCCATATTATATTGTCTGTTTGAGTGTTTCTTTAATATTACCTCCAACGTCTAGCATCATAATTCGTCGGTACTTACAATTTGCGACCTGTCTTACTGAGATCACACCATTTATAGAGTTAGGTAATCGATTTATTTACTAAACTAAATATTAGTACTAATTCGTTCCAAGCGTAGAGACAACCTCGCTAAGCATCGGAGCCGTGTGCGGAAGTATAAGATGCGAGCTGAAGGCGAGGTCGCTACTTGTAATTTCTATAAGTGTAGGATGTTTTATATATATGACATATAGTTTATATGATCTGGGAAACGTCGTTGGGCACCGCCAGCATATTTACAATACCGGTAGGATTCAGAACTTGCTTTATGCAGTTTATTCGGAATCCACAATAAGGCCTAACCTAACTAAATGTCCAGTAATCTAAATTGGTATAGTAGCTCATGGAGGTTAAGGTTGCGTCAGCAACCTCCATTTTGTAGTCGATTTTTTTGAAAAAAAACTTTATTAGGAAATCCTGCTGATTCAAATTTCTAATATCTGATCTTTCCTGCCTTCACATATTTATTCTTTTCTTTATGTACAAACAGTCACACAAACCATTTTTATCTAACTCAAATAAATCAGATCATCATCATATTAGAACTAGCGTCACTTATATTCATACGTCATTTATATTCAGCTAACTTTTAATACTAGTTTTTCTAGGTCAGTTGTCGAAATATGACGTGAATACTAAATGAGACCAAAATCAAGAAGGAAACTTTGTGAAACTTTAATTGTATGCAAAATGTGTGGAGGTATATTGTCAAAATAAATCAGACAAGAAGCAAGTAGTACTTACTATATTTTATTTAACGCAGGAGTAGGAAGTGAGCTTAGCAGGAAAATGATAATAGATATAATTTTACAGTATTTGTGATATATCACGTAGCCCGGTCAAGGTCAACTTCGACTACGTAGTGTAAACGTAAAGTGATAGGTTACTGCTAATTTTGTAAAGGACAACGCACTTAATACACATAAAATGCCCGGCTCGTAGATTTGTGATATATATAGATAGATGTATATAGATGACAGGGTGCGGTCGGGTTGACATTGGGTCCCTTTTGTTGTCCCCGGCCGGTCACAGAGGGGTCAACTGACGGGTCTAACCAAGTAAGAGTCACCCAAAGTTATTTTCAACCCACTTTAAACCCCGGAAAAGGATTGAACCAGGTGGGATTTGATCCCATGACTCAGAGTAGGGTGAATCCAAGAAAGCGTGCAGTGTGGTGGTGCGGAGAATGTCCCAAAGATAACATTTGAAATAAATAACCGAGATATGCAAATTAGTAAAGTTGATGGAAATAACAGCCGGACAGAATATTTAAAACGCTACGTGTATTATTTATGTCATTATATTGAATTAACATTTTTAAACTGTATTCATCATTACAAGAAACGTAGCTCGTCGTTGCGAGAAAGTATGCTCGGCGTTCCTCATTCATTGGAGGAACTGAGATCAGGTGGGAAGATCTTGGCAAGTTCCGCCGGATCAATCTCCTTCAAAAGAGCCTCCATCCACTCCGCCCTCTTTGAGTCAAAGACTTGAATGAGCGGCCGACTCCGCATTATTGACCTCACGGCGGAGGCAATCATTTGAAAGACCCGCGGAGCTAAGAAAGTGTAAACATAAGCCTGTAAAACACTTGAGGGCATAGTACATAGATAGTATCTGTAAACCTTTGTGACCCTTCTTTAGTACCGTTCACAATGTATACCAGCTTGGCGGCGTAGGGATAGTTCCGGTCAATCAGCTTACTTGATTCCACAACGGTCCTAATCACTGCGGAAAATATATCGGCCAAGTATGTATATACGTACTGTGATCCCGAACCCGTTATTAGTCGCAGACCCCCACTCACGTGATAGCTTAGTCAAGTGGAGAACATTGACGTCGGCCAGGTCAACTACGAGGACCTGATGCTCCACTCTCCCGCCGCTCCGCTCAAACTCCGCCCTAATGACGGACCGGAAGAGCTCAATGCAGTAGGCGTTGTAGCGGACGTAGGCCGCCCGGCCCTCCTTTAGCTCGAATTTCGTAAAGTCCCAGCTCGATACCCGGTTGTAGGATATGGGACAGCCCTCCTTGTCCCTGGCTGAGGAGTCCACCGGGAAGGACTTGGCAAAGTCCAACATGGCCTCCTCTTCTAGGATCCGGTCAATCCCGTTCTCGGCCCGCCATTTTTGATGCTATCGGATCGGAATTAGTTAAAAAAAAGTGTTGCTGGTACACTCTGTTTTGTTTACACTCCTAATATCGCATGCGTCATGCGTCTTCGTTATATCTTAGAAAATGGAAAAAATTTAAATTAAATAGCGGCAACATACGTAATGCAGAATGAGGAGTACCTCCTTCTATTTAACCCGGGAATACATAGGCGTTGACAATTGTTAACCACGCCGCTTAAAAAAAATTCAAGCTCGCGCAATGTATGTCCAAAAATTATGTGATTTTTGGTAATCCTTACCACACCATTTCGGCATAAAATAAACATAATCTCCACCAGATAGAGCGCGCTACCCAGCTTTTATTAATATTTTTAGGTCAAAAACTAGACAGAGTTCTAGACACGTACGTAGGTGGTGCAATCCGGTACAGTGTTGCCAAATAATATTTCAGGTTTGTATCCCGTATCACTCATACAAGTTAGGTTAACTTGGCAACACTGCACGGTCGACAAATGTCAACCCTTGTGCGTTCCTGGATAGGTTTTAGATACATGTGGCAAGTTGACAATTGTCAACCGCTGAGCCTTCGAAGGTGGATCGACCCCTATACATGCACAGGTTAAGTTGCCAAGGAAACAAAAGGTTCAATTCAGGAGCAAACTAATTCCAATGCAGACTATAGTAGATCTTACCCGTTCGAAGGCGTTGGCGGCCTTTTCAGCGTCGCCGCCCTGCTCTGTAAGACCGGAAATGACATCGTTGTATGAGTCAATAATTAGACGGAATATTTACATTACTTACGCTTCAGCCAGCGCTTGAGATAGTTGTCGGAGGTCTCAAACACTCCCGTATCTTCAATCCCAGCTAGTGCTCTGAACTATAGTGTCACAAAAGGTCAGAGTTTGTTGCATTTTGAAACAGTTCATTTCAGTTTGGTTACTTTGGGACACGTTACGTTTTAAACTAAGCTTATTTGGCGTTACATAAATGTCGTCTTATTTGCTTCTTATTTACTTACCTCTTGAAGTGAGTTAGGAAGAGTTTCCATTTTAGTATTTGTGAGGGAATACAACTTTAGCAGTGAATCAAATTACTTCTTGTCATCCTCATACTGTACTAGTCAACAAGCTACAAGCTACAAGATGCGTGGCATGTATTTGGTATAATACGTACATACATACGTATCAGTCAATATCATATGCAGATTAATAGCTAATGATTTTTTTTTTGGGACTAGGAAGTGCCATGAGATGAGTCCAGTTTGGATATATTATATGTCTGGTCGTATGTCACGAGTATACTTAGATTTAGACCATTCCAAAACAAATGCGAGAATTAGCGGTCCCAAGTCTTTGCATTTCGGAAGGGAATTCTGCCATTTAAATTCTGCCCGGAAATGATGCTGAAAAGTGTACATACATACATATAATTTAATACAATAACTAAATAACCGAAATGAATGAATCAATCAATCAATACAGAAATAAATATACATACATACATATACTTAAATACAATAAATAAATACTGAAAATAGATACATAAATACAGAAAATAAATAAATAAATATACATACATACATACATATACTTAAATGCAATAAATAAACAACAGATAATAAATAAATAAATAAATATACATACACACATATGCTTAAATACAATGAATATAAAAATACAGAAAATATACTTAAGTGTATACATAAATATACTTTGTATAGTTATTAAGTATACAATATACTTAATATATACTTATGTTTTCATGCTGTTTTCAGACGGAATGGATGATGAATGTAAAAAAGAGAAGTTAAATAAACAATTATAAGTAGTTTTATTTTTTAATCCGGATAATAGAAGCTAGTACTTAAAATTAAGTATTATAGTATTAAGCTGGTACTGCTCTGTAGTCAAAAAATTGGCTCTGTGATTTTGTGACTAGCGAAAAGATGGAAACTTTATCAGTCTGACTGCATCACCACGAAAGTCCATGTAATTCCTGATACCAATTCCTTAGCCATGAATTAGTAACCTCGGTTTTATAAAATATTTACGTGGATATAGGGCCGGCAAATCCATCAAACTTTAATAGGAAACAGTAATTCCTTAACAATATTAAAGAGAAAAATACTTTGAATAGAAACAGGAGTTTGTTTTGATTTTTTTTGGCAATTTGTTATGCGACTAAACTTTTGTTGTTTTTAGAATTGTTGCACTTGGGGTCAATTGACACATTAGCAAACCGGTACAGTCAATTTTTTACGAAAAGTTCTATGTAGTAATTATGCTCAGACGTTTTATGCCACAAAGGTAAGCGTCCTTCTAATTGTACGGCTTCCTGTGTGTAACTTTAGAGTAAATACAAAATTGTCTTGATTTATTCTGTCTACTACCGCCTGTCACTGTCACCAACAATGTAGGAATAATTATGGTGAATTAGCCTTTACGTTCAGGGTTTAAATCCATAAATAAAAAAAAGTGGACTCCGCATAAAGTGAACTTCAAGGGAAACAATAGTTGGCTCGGTTACAACTGGAGTTCACTAAAATCGATACGGCGAACTGACATTTCCTACGACAAATGTTCGCTGTAAACGAAGCCTAATATTTGTTATCCTTATTTGTACACATTTTTATAACAAGGGTAAGGTCCGGCATCGGAAGCGAATAATAGTGAATGGCCTTTTAATATGCCAAATTGGGACCGTTCTTTGGTCTCAAACTTGATCTTCGGGAGGTTTGCGCAACTGAAACAAGTTGTTGCAACTAAATGCATAAGAAAATATTAATTTCAGCCCCAAAAATTAGATAAAATCCACTATATCCGGAGGCATTCGTTGTAGTTAACGGGAAATTGGTTCACTTTAACCGAATGCTCATTGTAACCGGATTCGCTATAACGGGAGTCTTTAATACTCGAATACATGAATCCTATGCCGGGAAACACCAATTCGGGTAACTAAATCCGGAGTTACATTATATTAAAATCAAGTCAATATGGACAATCTATTGATAAGCGGAAAATAATGCGACTCCCATGTTTAAAATGTAACATTTAATTTCCTGACTACGGCGAGAACACGTTCTAGTTCCCACAGTGAGGCCTGGAGCAATCCAGTACCTATTTAAATTTATTTAAATTGTTTTTAAAAACATGTAATAATATAATATATAAAATATATAATTAAAATAAATTCAAATGCGTGGCATATTCGACTCCACAAGTCCAAATAATGTCATGATCCGGTCTCTCTGGCTGAATCTGTGATTACTTATGTTCTTATTTAGTAAACAGCCTCAGCTTTAAGCTAACAGTAAGGAAGCCGCACGACGACGTTTCCTTTAACGTCAGCCTCGAACCTTCGTGACGCTTATTCGCTTCTCAATTACTTCCTTGTTATTTATCCGTGGTTAGGATTAGGACCAAACTATCGCATAATTTGTACACGCTATTCGAAAAAATATTGGGATTGGAATGAGCTGGACAATCACATATAAGTGTAAACTTGTGCGTGTGTATGTACTACTAATAATTAATTAAACCTGCTTCCTGTCTAACTTGTGAAGGTACATATATGTACTAAGAATAAATTAAACCGGCTCATCTATCTTCCTTTCAAAGGCCTGCTGGATGGAAGAAGTATAAAAGCCTGAATTATCACAAAACATAATGTACAGACATCTGTTGATAGTGAAAGTTCCCGAGGCGTGATACAAAGTAATAGCTAAGTTCTTGGAAACTTGAGGCGAGTCCATCCATATCCTGATCAAGGTTAGACATTGTGATTTATTCAACGGGAAAAATCAATTCTAAGGCTTAGTAATTTTATTACTCCCCAAATATGCCCTTTCCGCATGCCCGTACTATTTTATTATGGTTTGTATTTTTGCTCAGGAAAAAATGTGACGTTTTTATGAAAAAATATTACCGATTTAGGAAAAAATGAGACGATCTCAGGAAGAATAATAAACGTGCCTGAGATAATATAAATCGTGCCTCAAAATTTACTAACCTGACTAAATGTTGCTTAATTCAACCTAACTTTCATATTTTTTTTAAAACATTTTTTTTTTTTTTACTTTAACTTATTAGGTAAATTTATTTTCAATTTTTTAGAACAGCGTGCATCAAAATTTTACAAATTACATTTTAAAAAATACTTTGAACTTTAGGTTGGATTAAACAACATTTAGTTCGGTTAGGTCGTATGCAATTCTTACTTTTGGTACGTTGTTGTTACCTAACCTAACCTAACTTAAATATATAAAGTTAACAAAGAAACCAAATTAAATAAACCAAAAGGAGGTTTTGAACGCATTAACAAAAAAGGATAAATATTTTTCCTGAACGAGTAATGTTTTTACCTGAAGGAGTAATATTTTTGCCTGAAAGAGTAATATTTTTGCCTGAAGGAGTAATATTTTTGGCTGAGCGAGTAATATGTTTTATTTAAAGAGTAAACTTTTTGATATGAAGCTGTTTTAAATATTTTTGCTGGTGCAAAAATATTGTTCCGGTTTTTTGAAACTTAAAATCAATGTTCCTGATTCAGGTGACAAGAACTGGAAGCCTGGTATAATTATTCCTGGAGTCCCAAGTAGCTACCAAGATGAGTGGGTCATTGGTCTTCCTGTGCCTGGTCCTGGTCGCCTCAGCCTGTTCCCAGGCCCTCGGTCCCAAAGACGGGTCCCCGGGCCCAAGGACGATCAAGGGGTTCCCCTACGCCTACCTCACCTCCGTAATCCACGGGATCAGTAACGGGGACGTTGTGGTCCTGGACACGCGGCGGATCCTCATCCGGAACTTCACGCTGAACGACTTCAAGGTCGACACGTACTTTTGGGTCGGGCGGGGAGAGCCGTCCAAGGCGGGCAAGCCGATCCCTGACGAGAACGGGTCCTACAACAAGCTGGGCGTCTATCGGGGCAAGGACATCATTCTCACGCTCCCGGCCGGCCTAACGTTCAATGACATTGACTACCTCTCCATCTGGTGTCGGACCGTCTCAACTAACTTTGGGCACATTCGGATCCCGAAGAACCTCCGGGTCCCGGCCTACAAGGAGGCTCTCTGAGGACTACCCTCCTACGGTTAGTCATTTTGGTAGAGCTACGCCATATGAGCGACCTGGTAAATGCAAGTTTACGTGACATTGTTTATTAGAGATTTAGCTAGTTGAAATAATTATTATTAATTTAACATGTGTTCAGAGTAAATAAAAAAGGGGTTTAAAATGGAATCACAGTGAGATTATTGTATGAATACATTACAAATATTTCTTCCTATGAGGGACACACCGAACATAGAGTCAGGGCCGGCTTTAAGCATGTGTAAGAACGTGCGCCTGCACAGGGCGCCAAAATTGAGGGGGCGCCAAGCCCGACTCCAAAATCATTTTTCTAGCTCATTTCTACTGTGCGACTGACGGGACTGGTTGTAACTAAGGGCTCTGATATCTATTGAGATTGAGAATATCCGAGGATGTAAGCTTAAAATGTACGTTCTTCAGATCCGAATAGAAACTTACAGTAAATGAACTGGGTTTATATAAGCAATATGCTTGAAGACTATATAGTAAAACAAAGGATTATATAATAGGGGAGCCTAAAAATCGGTTGCATAGGGCGCTAAACACGCTAAGACCGGCCCTGCATAGAGTAATATTACGTTTTTTACTATAATGTTTGAAAAACCATAGTTTGAACGCAAAGTAGAGGCCGTTACTTAAATCAGCAAGTTTATATGTATTTCAAACGACACGGCATTTATTCGAGTGGAGTTTATTTGTATGAGTTTGTGTTTTGTTATCCTTGGCAAATATTTCTTTGCTTCAACACTCTTGATACTGTGCAGAAAACACGAAGCCAAAGGGCGTTGCATTTTGAGTCTTGTTCAATACGTTATGACTTCCCTGGGCGTAGTTCGAAATTTTTTGGATCCACTCATGTACCCTTTCGTAAATCTTTTAAAAGTGCATTTGGAATGGGTTGGATTCGTAAAAGCTGTACCGAAGTGCGTGGATTGAAAGTCCTCAGCCAGTGCTCTATGGGTAGAATTACCGGTAAAAATGAGCTCAAGTTGACCCCAGGTGACCCTTATAGATCACCTGGTGGACATGGGTAAATCGGAACATGTTTTATAGTCATGTGTTCGTTCTCATTATCCCCTAGCGGGCATTGTGACGTGCCACATGCTTTGGTTTAGTTGGATATAGCATAAAGGACACACCATATGACCTTTAAAGTTCAATATCGAAAAATGGTTTCTAGTGTATGACTCTGTATGACAGGATGCATTAAAAACCGCTCCTAACTCAAGTCGACGTTGGGTGACTCGTACGGGTCACCTGGGGGTTATGGGTTGGTTGGAACATGACTCATCATAACCCGGGTTAGATGAATTATAAATTCTTTAAAAAAATATAAGTTCGCGCTAGAAGATAAGAAATAACATTTTTATTTCCCCGTATTGTAAGTGTAAGTTAAACTTGGATTAACTACACTAATTCAGAAACCAGCCCTTTTTTACAGACCACTCGCATAAGCTGGGTCGTCTATGGTCGACACAAGAGTCGTGTTCCATTCTGGACCTATCGGAGGGTCGAACATTTTATTTTTGTAGTCGTAGTAGGCCACATTATCTGGGTTGAGACCTATTTTGGAGATCCGTTGGAGGACTGTGTCCATGACGTCCTCCGTTACGGTTGGGGTCTTAGTGAACAGAAACCAGTCAATGTAGTCACCCTCACAGGTCACCGTGAGCAGAGAGCCCGTGTTATCAGTCCAAGTTATCGTGTCTGCTGACCGAGCTACAAACAAAAAACCATGACAAAGTTAGGTACACTCTTAACATGGCAAATTGCGTGTAGCACAATTGCATGGATTGCTTAATTGGTTTATTAGCTAGTACTATCTCATGTCCATGTTCCTGGTTGGTATAGGCTATAGGGAATATAAATATGCCTGGAAATTCCTTAAAGATTATTGAAAATGTAAAACAAAAGCCTAGCAAATGTTGCAAATGACCATGTTTTCGGCCCATAAAGTATTGACCCATTGACCCTATTATTCGGACCGATGAACTTGAGCTTCCTATTGATCACTACTTTTCGTGTGCAAGGTTTGATTGGTGTAGGTCGAGATATACGGACAGGATCCTGTGGAACCCGTGTATCTTCCAGTAATTGAACAATATTTGGATGACAAGTTTTTTTTTAATATGACCTATAATGCTGTTATTATAACTACTAACCTCCGACACGTGCTGCTGTACCGCGTGAAGCCGAGACAACCACACAAGTCACGTCCAGGAGATGGCGGGCAGGCCAGCACGCCTCCAGAAATGACTTTGAGCCAAATCCCGAAATTCGCATGGTTATGACTTTCCGGACTCTCACATTAAGCATGTCTAGCTCCGTCCGATCCTTGGGCGGGTGGCCCAGAAGCTTTTCGGCGAGTCGGACGTAAAACCGTTTGGAGGCCATCGGAATGTACCAGCGGGCACGCGTTGGGCCAAAGAGCTTAATTCCAAAATCATGTTTTAAATAGAAGCAGTACATTCCGAGGAAAGGTAACATGGCCGGATTTTGAACGATTAGAGAATCCGTATAGCTTATATTGATTATAAATTATAAGCCTAACCTGGCGATAATTCAATTTCCCGGTAAATACAGGAATAGGCTCCGCTGGACAGGTTATTTCCTCATAGGGTCCTGGCGATAACTCGTTTTCGGTACAGCCTACGAGGTTCAAAGAAATCGCAAAAGCAAGGAATAATAAAGTAGCTCGGTTCATGATGTTTAATTCCAGGCGCAATTTCTCAAGTATCTTACTGACTAGGTACTGCAATGAGGTCGAAATGGAAAATGGAACTAAAGATTTACAATAGCAGTAGCAGTAGGATTGGATACACGTACATGGTGAGCCAGAAACGGAGTTCCTGTTTCTAGGGAAGGTCAACAACATCTAAATCTACGCGATGCATAATTAACAATAATGGTACTAGTGGACACATGAACCATGAATTATGGTGAGCAACAGTGGATAGAGAGCCAATCAATATTCATTTTCTAACCATTCCTGTCATTTTGTCTTCTGGATGACCTTAGGATTCCTCCTTGTACCCTAAATTCAGATATTGCATTTGCGGAAACGTTGAAATATGTAGTTCTACTTTACGTTAGAAAAGTTAGTTAAGTTAGTGTACTAAAATTTAATTGTTTTAAAACATTTGACCTCCTCTGCTATTTAACGACACAGCAAACTTACAAAATTGTTTTGCAATCCGCCCATGCAATCACAATCGGAATACAATCATAGTCTTCCACTCAAATCACTGAATAACTTTCATATTTTTTGGCGCTTCACAAAAAAATTGTTCATTCGTCAAATTACGACAAGGCTGAAATTGAAGGATTCTGTCACAAAATAACACAGTTACTAAAATGAAAAATTTTCCAAAGTTTCCCACTAGGTAAATATCCTTTGATTTTTTCATATATATGATATTAAATAAAATCCCAGCTTTTCGTTCGTAAATAAATGTTTCAGCTCTGATGATAAGAAAATCCGTTCATTTTATTTGGTATAGAGCAGTTGGGAGGGATGCAACTGTTGTCGTCTTTATTTGCAAATCTTTATATTCCAATAAAGTTTTTCTACCGCTTTTCCAAGAGAACAATGATGTCCTTCGGATTCAAGTTGTCGAAGGAGGCCAAGTTGAACTCGAGCTACAATAGAGTACACACTTAGTTAATTCATTTTAAAACTTAGGACCTAAGCCTAAAGAGGGTTTGGGACCTACCTTTGTTTCAGGGGTGGGCAGGACCCGAAACTTCAAAACTAAATTAGCCAGGGCGCACTTAGCGGTCATGACCGCAAACCGTTGGGCAAGGCATTGCCTGGCTCCGGCTCCGAAGGGCAAGTAGGCAAAGGGATGGTGATTGACGTCTGGCCCGCCGGCAAGGAACCGCCGCGGCTCGAACTGGTCCGGGTTTGAAAAGAGCTTTGGGTCCCGTTGTAGCGCATAGACTGGAATGGAGACGATCGTGCCAGGCCTCACCAGGACAGACCCAACCATGTGTTCCGCCTCGCAGCGCCGCTCCACGCGGATTGATGGAGGAGCCAGGCGGAGGACTTCTTTCAAAAAAGCATCCAAGTACTTGAGGTTCCCAATGACATCACTTCTGTCTACGCTCAGCTCACTATCAAGGACAAGTAGAACATATTGGTTTGGGAAATCGGATAGCGGATAGTATTAAGCCGTTTAGGTTAGGCGCCTGGACGGAATGACACTGAGTCCCGCGAAATGTTGTCTAGATACTTAACTTTACGTATATGTAAAATTATGAAGCAAAAATGCACTAAGTTGGAAATGGACGAAAAATTCAACAATAAATCATGCACACTTTGCCTCCGGCTAAATTTGTGCCAAATTTTGTACAGCGCTTCCTTAGGTCGCTTTGAAAGATATTTGAATGGACCTCAAGTCATTCGGACTCCATTTTGAACCGCAGCATCCAGGGATCAAAATGTAGTTGGATCAACGTGAGGGTGAGGTCCAGTTAAACCTAATTCAGAATGAACTAACGAAGCGCTGTGCAAATTTTGATAGGAATCCAGCGGGATCCCATTGGATTTGCACATTAAAAGATGGCCACCTCAGCGTTTCAATCGTCGGATTAACTTAAGGTCGCGCTCCGCAAAATTTGGTAAAATTATAACCGGAGGCCAAATCCCGTGCATGGTGTGGGAATATTCTTGGATTAGATATCCAAAAATTATCGCAATTACCTCAAATCCTCCAAATCCTGGACCGAAGCAAGTTCCCTGTAAAGCTCTTCCTGCGCCTCCGGATGCGTGGCTAGGAAGTACGCGGCGCAGCTCAGAGCAACGGCCGTCGTGTCAAACCCAGCCACCAGCAGGACCAGACTCTGTGCCTTAATCTCCTCGTCCGACAGCCCCTTCGCATCCAGCATCAGCTGGAGGAAGTCCGACGGGACCGGGAGGCCCTGGCCCGCCTCGAGCACCCTCTGCCGGATCAGGCTCTCCGTCATCCCGAAGAGGAACCGAAAGGGGACGAGGAGCCGGTCCCGGAGGCCCAGGCGGCGGGCCAGGCCCGGCCACATCAGGCACAGAACCCCCAGGACCCGCGTCCGGTCCGAGAACATCCCGTTCACAGCCTCCAAGATGGGGTTCCCAAGGTCCTTGAGCGTGTCGATCTCGGCCCCATAGGCCGTCCGCAGCAACACGTCAATTGTCAGGGAGTAGAAGTAGGTTTTGGCGGGGATGGGCTTCCCTCCGTCGGCCGCCGCCCCCAAGTGACCGCAGAGGGTCCGGACGCAGGTCCCGAGGAGGGGGCTCATGGCCCGGAGCTTGGCCCCCGTGAAGGCCGGGCTCATGATCCCGCGGATCCGCCGCCAGGCCTCCCCCCGCCCGTCCAGCTCGAAGAGGTTCAGGTCAACCTCGGGCACGCCCACGGCGAAGGCCCGATGACTCGGGAACTTGGGGAACTGGCGGACCAAGACCTCGCGGACGAGGTCGGGGTCCCCGAGAACGAGGACCGGGGTCAGGCCCTCGTAGGCCCCGTAGGTCGGGCCCAGCTGTTGCCGGAGCTCAACGTCGTAGAGGCCCAGCTCCCGCCGAAAGAGGTTCCATTGGTAGGAGAGGCCGGGCGTGGGGAGGCCCTGGCGGTCCCAGTAGGTTAGCTTCCGATGGGCGGACCTAGGGGTCAACAGGAATAATATTTCCGGTCAAATGTTCCCACATGTTCACATATCACACATTAATGTTTAGGGGTAAGTGCTAAGCCGGAGCAAGTGGGGAAGCTGGGAAAAAGTCGCGAGTTCGAATCCTGCCAGGTGAATGGCTTTTGTTTGGGCTTACTCAACTTCTGCTTTGGCCCTTTTTACTTCAATTAGTGCAATTTTCAGTTCTGTTTGTTATTTGTATTATTTTTTTTAAATAATAGTATATTTTTTGAGCACATAAATATTTAGTCATCTTTAAGTTAAGTACTATACATATAATTTATCAATGGTTTGAATCCGTACAGCGCGGAATGAAAGAAGAGAAAACGGATATGCGTACAACAAACAGACAAATAGACTATTTAATAATACAAAGTGGTTGCTAATACATATTTTCAGCATAAAACCGACTCCAAAAAGCTTACCATATAAGGGCGGAGATAATGGAGATAAGTAGTACCAGCGCTAAGAATAGAATCATAACGTCGGTATAGCCGAGTTTCAGGTCACTTAACTAACTTGTATATGTTGTGTATAATTGTGCGGTGACGTGACTGAGCACGAATCTTCACAGGGAAATAGTGAATGGAAAACTCAGAGCTAAATGAATGTAACGTAAAAAAAGATTGTCCTTTTGCTGTAAGTAATTAAAGACCGAAGGTTCTTTACGTGGTCCGCTTCCCGTCTGTCTGTCTGTCCGTGTCGGGCTTATAACTCAATAATTACCGGACGAATTTGCAACCAGTTACCATCTGGCTTCATTGGGCAGCATATATACCAATGTGAAACACTTTATGCCAGGTATCAAGTTCATGGGTCAGTTACCCCAAACCCGAAAAACAATTGACCCAATATCAAAACAGCTTTAACAAATCGGGGTCTATAATGACCTGGTGGTTTATTTGTAAGGTCAAAGACCAGAACTTAGGGTCAACCCCCTTTAAGTACTTACTGTATAACTCAAAAACTGCTACTTCGATCGGCAGGGTTCTCATATAGTCGTTCAGTCGTCAGTATAAGAAATCCCGGCAAATGCAGTATCATTATTTTGTGTTTGACGACAACATGCGTTCTAATATAGACACCCTTCAACTTTGTACTCACACGGCTCCATTGTTTTTGGAGCTTTCCTTTACGATTCTGGCTCTGAGAAAGTTGGAGCCCAGAATAAGCTTCACTCCGAATCCGGCGCTGGAACCAACCATGACGGGTCATAAGTCAAAATTAAACGAAATAACAGTTTTATGTGCCTAATTTTGTTTGCTTGCCTTTTCGGACAGCTTGGTCCTTTATCTCAGGGTTTTCTGTGTTAGATCCCTCCCTTTTTAATGTTTTAGTCACAGAATGGTAGAATAATATGACTTTGGACTCGGAGAATCACTTAATTACTTGCTTATGATAGATTAATTTTGACCTGAATATCATTGGGTCCCATGGTCAAGGCCGCCGGACTTTGTCTCATTACTACTAACTACCCTTGGGAATTATTATTCTTTGTAGCTCAAGTTTATGTTAATTAAACATAAATGCTGGTTCCAGCCGGAGTCACTATATATTTCCAAATATATAGTGAATCCGGTTTTATTTACAGGTTGGCATAATTCGTCGAGCCTTTTTTTATCATGGCAAATTGTCATATGTCTTTAATCTCAAAATCCAACCGGAACTACTGTGTACTTGTATTAACCTATGTTTATAGGGTTGAAATAAATAAAATAAAACTACAATAAATGTTGTTGTATGACGCGTATTGTTGGTTCTAGGGAGCCGCGGAGCTCTTACTTATGCCAATTTTAAATTGTTTTATTCATAATAAGGTACATATGTATTAATTGTACAGATGTAGATCTGTACATGACCTTTACCCACATTGGGCATAACCAGTTCAGATGCGACCAAGCACTCTGGGGCCTGTCTCTTTAGTATCGGTCCCTATTAAGGACCAGTTATATGAAATACAAATGTGTGAAAATATGCAGCAAATATAGATTGTAAAATACTCAAAAAAAAAAGCACACACAAACATAAAATATTTACATTAAGTCCAAATAAACAACAGAAAACAATAAAAATTTGCAATAATAGGTACACAGCTAAAACAAGAAATATGCACATACATTCGAAATGTAGTACTCGTACAAATGGGTTAAAGTGCACATAAAGTATTTATAAGTAACACTGAACGGCTTTAGTTAAAAGTTAAAATTATCCAACAAAAATATTCAGGGGCAGGGTTAAAAATAAGTGAGTTTTTTTGTCTAAAATAAAATTGCCTGCCTCCTGCCTTGTACTGTTTCAGTATAAGTCTGGAAATATTGTTTGGTGTCAGAATCAATATAACAAATACTAACCCATCTTCCAACTATTTGTAGCACATAGTTAACTAAAAAGAAACTCAAAATCGTTATTACAGCTGCTAATATGCAAAATCTTGACTCAGTTGTAAGTCGTTTTTATCAACTCGTTGAAAAGGGCTAGCTAGCCGCAGCGTGAAGCAAGCAATAAGTTCTTGAGGAGGACGGAGGGCTAAATTCTGAACACAGGGAAGGTATTCTTGTGGCCGCGAACTTCTTCTTTTATAAATATACTTCAACAATAAATAGGTAAATAAAAATATATATTGATATTCGACGGCTGTATAAATAGTAGGTATGACAATTAATTTTACTTAAAAGTTAAAAACAAAGTGAGCTCCGAAATGGATCTTCCGCCGTCCTATGAGGAATCTATGGAGCTGGAGAGTGACTTAATGAGCAAATCCACCGCCTCAGCACCGCTGCTTACGCCTTCAAACAGCGTTCCGAGCCTAGACGCAGTGTTTCATGGTTTACCTAATTCTGTCAAATTCAGCGATGGGAGGAATGACTACAGTACTCCAGGTAGGATTTGAATCAAACAATATCTTATAGGCACATAGACATATCAAACGTAATAAATAGAAATTCATACACCCTTAAAATAACAATTTCATTAAAAACTAAAAAAAAATCTAAAAATAAAATAAAAAATGCACCAGAAAAAAGTGCGAATAACCCTTAGCGGAAGTGCCCTATAAAGTACGAAACAAGTTTCCTC
>JAQFZY010001314.1:0-16402 GCA_034696285.1 Hypogastrura burkilli
TTGACCTTTGACCTCCAGGTGTTGACATTTAGAAGAGCAGGAAGGAGACGCGGGTCCTGCGGCCGTCCCCTTGTTTGGGCCTCCGGCCCATTCCAAATTGTCACATGCTTCCATCGGAACTCGTCGCGGCGCCTTTGGACTCACCGCTCCCGACACCGCCGCCAACCTCGTCACTGTCTGATCGGAACGGGGAGTTCCGGCCCCGCGGTGACAGGCCTCGGAAATCAAGTTTGTACTGCGGAGCAAATGAGGATAATTCCATTAATTTTCATACATTACATCCTATTTTACGGAAAGTATTATCTATGACTTAATATTAGTGCTGCCCAAGAAATAGCGACTTTAGCCCCAAACAGAATTTATAAATAAGGAAATATAAATTTTGGAAAGATTATTTTCAGCCCCTTAATAAGGGATTCAATTCATATCCAATGATCGGAGTCATATTGTTTGGCTAACATTATGATTAGTTGAATACTTTGTTTTGGGCTAAAGTATATATTTTGGGGGCAGCATTAAATACAAGCCAAGTTCTATTCAAATTGGTTGCACTACAATTCCAAGGTCAAACCGTGTGCAAGTTTGCAATACAGAGTACAGAGTGTGATTCGCAACTCAATCCCAATACGATACGTAAGTAGTTTTTGCATGGGGCAGGACTCGGCCCGAAGTCTCAGGGTCCGGGTCCAAGTCAAGACAAGAGTGGGCACAAGGAACAAAGGTCAGAGGTGGCCAATTCAGAAAATGGGGATCATGCAGAAGCGCGGTGCAGGATGCTGAGCACTGGAAGAAGCCAATAAATTACGGGGCTCTATCATCTACTAGAATGATCTATGATGCATTATGCATTTTTTTGGCGAGCCTTTCTGGGATGCGGAACAGATTGGGCCCATAAATGCCCGCCTATTTCCATAAATACATAAATATCTCCGGGTTTTTTTGGATGGGGCTAGGTCCATTTTCTTTTGGTCAATCAATCTGTTCCCCGGGATGCGTGTAAATGCAGTCTAGGTGCGAGTCTGTGCGGAGCTAGGCCAAATGCTGGGGGTGCTGGCAGTATTGAGGTTTAAAGTGATGGACAGTAGTACAAGTTGTTCCCCAAAGTAAACTAAATACTCAAAAATGTACTAAGTTCTAATTGGTTTTCTGTACCTACTAAAAAAAGTGCAGCCCGGATAAGGCACAGCCTCTATTTCAAAATCGGTTCATTTCTTATTCTTGTCATTTCATTCAAGACGCGAAAACAAAGGAAATATGCTACGAATTCTGAACTACTGTTAAAGTTGCCGCCCAGCATAGCAGTCTGGGCCTACTTCAAAGTCAAAATAAGAGGGGCGGAAGTTTAGAATTCCTATACTGTAGTAACTCTACCTGCTGTCTGGAATTAGGACTATCACCAGGAGCTGACGTAAGCATATACTACAAAAAACACAAGTACAGTGTGATCAAAAATTCGTTGCACTGTTCCCGTTGATGATGCTACAGAGTAAAGGGGGGAAGGGGCTAGCTGTTACAGGGCAAGGCTGGCTCCTTTGTTTTCCCCTGCTGGCTCGAACGATTCAAAATTCAGCTTCGTTTGGTAGAAAAGATCCATTTTTTGGCAGTGTTCGAGCGGCAGTAGTAAACCTTGGAGCCATTTTAACTCTCACATTCTTTGAGAGTTCATTCACAAGGGAGAAAGAAGGGATACGTTTACGTGAGAAGATAGAGAAAGTCTAGGGTTCGAAGTAGAGCGGATAAAAAGCTTTAAAAGTTATATTTCGTCAAAATTGACGAATTCGTCTGGATTCCGTCAAATTACGTAGTTAAAGCACATTTTAATTTTGCTTGCAGAAATTTCGACGCTTTCGAATTTGATTTTGAATCACGTTTGCCTTCACACAAATTGAGTAAATTTTTTCACGTCTTATCGTTATCGAACCTTGGTTCACTTCTGTGCGTCTTATCGTTATCGAACCGTGGTTCACTTGCATGCGTCTTATCGTTATCGAACCGTGCTTTGCTTCTGCGCGTTTGAAATTATCGTGAAAGCTTCGTCATAATCGAGCTGGACTTCTTTGCCGTAGATCTTATGCTGTCGCGCGCTGCTACACTTTTGCGTCTTAAAATTATCGCTTCTGTTTCACTGCTAGTCGATACAAAGTTATCGAGCCCGGCTTCACTATTACGCGTTAAAGTTATCGAGCCTTGCTTCATTACTACAGGTTAAACTTATCAAGCCTTCACGCCATATCGTTATCGAACCGCGCTTCACTACTGCGCGCTAAAGTTATCAAGCCTTCACGCCGTATCGTTATCAAACCGTGCTTTACTGCTGCACGTTAAAGTGATCGAGCCTTCACGACCTATCCTTAACAAACCGTACTTCACAGCTGCACGTTAAAGCTATCGAGCCCTCAGGCCGTACTGTTATCGAACCGTGCTTCACTGCTGCGCGTATAAGTTTTGCCGCCTTGCTTTACCACTGAGCGTTCAAGTTATCGAGCCTTCACTCCGCATTGTTATCGAACCGTGCTTAACTTGCGGATCTTCTCATTACTGAGCAGTGCAGTCACTGCGTACTCCGCCAGTGTCAAATTATTCTTCCGACTCTACGGTAGCAGTAGAACTGCCAAAACGGACTACTTTGTTCTATAGAACTGCATTAGGAAAAGTTGGTCCATAGTGTTCTAAACAGTGGCATTTGTAAACTTTTTATCCGCTCTTTCGTGATTCCCACTAGAGTAGGTAGGGATAGAAAAAGTTGATTACAAAGGGGCCATTCCACGAATCAGAGTGAATACAATTAGTCTGGGTGAAAAGAGGGGGTGGGTGGGGGGTGGGGGAGAGACATAATGCAATTAGGGTTAGTTCTCTCTCATTCCACAGAATCCAGAATATTTTGAGTGGTATGTAGACAAGTGAATTGGATTAATTAGTGGAGAAAAAAGGGGAGAACAAAGTTTATGGGACCGGGGCCGGTTTCACTCTCAAGGACTTACTTTGGAGGCACACTCAAAACAAGTCGTAACTACTTTGGAAATGACATTCATTAAATTTTTCGTCTCTTGAATGACGGAGTCAACTTTGGTAAACGTGGCCGCCTTCCCCACCGTCGGGTTCTTTACAGTAAACTGGAGCTGCTGGACCCGCGTCGGAACCTCGTCAACTTTCTCCAACAGACCTTTCTTCTCCGTGCTCGTAGGAACCTGGAAAACAGAAAAAATTGACAAATTTCTAACGGCATGGAAACCTCCAACTTAATTTGCTTTAATTCCTCTCATGGTAAAATTTTCGAAAATGTTGGGAAAAGCCGATAAACCTTAAACGCTTAGAAATAAAGCTTCTGCTGGGCGGAAATTCGTAGGTCAAATATGGCTGTCAACTGGAATTCGTCAACTCAAATTCGTTACATTCAAATTCGCCAATTCAAATTAGCTAATGTAATCCTGAATCATTTTGCCATTCG
The DNA here is from genome assembly GCA_034696285.1 of Hypogastrura burkilli. Taxonomy (NCBI): domain Eukaryota; kingdom Metazoa; phylum Arthropoda; class Collembola; order Poduromorpha; family Hypogastruridae; genus Hypogastrura; species Hypogastrura burkilli. The sequence goes on from JAQFZY010001314.1 coordinate 3,449, forward strand.
TCTGCGCTCTATTACCATAATCTACTGTAATAATTATTTTCGAGAACGGTTAAATCAGCAACGGGAATCGCACTTAAGATCCCTGAAAATGCCCAAGGGTAGAAACTCATTGAATGTTGACACAATTTAAGTTGGATGCCACATTGTATCGGAATTATGGTTATGACGAAATTCAGAAAACCGGGACATTTTCCGGTATACCGTACTTGTATATTTTATGTAAATTCGAGTTTGAAGAAGCTCCCGCTCACCATATAAGAGAACTGTCGGACTACTTTGTAGAGCCTGTTTGCCTCTTCTGCAAAGTACTCTGCCTGCGTGAAGAGGTCTTGAGTTGTTTTGAGAGCCCCCTCCCCCCTCGTGAACTGGTACATATTGTAGGCCATGTTTGACATGTTCTTGGCCCGCCGCACAATGTCATTATTCTCCTCTGACATGTTCTCTTCCCCCCATTTCTCGGCCTCTGCCTCGAGGTCCGTCCCAATCATCTTCATCTCCAGCCCGCTCTTGGCAATCTTGGCCTGCTCCTGGAAATTCCAGCGGATTTCATTCAGTAAACACCATGCCGAACCTCATTAACTATTCCATTACTCGGGCTCCATAGTCTAAAATTCATGGATTTTCCGCCGCCCGCCCCATTCCAATCCATAGTGGTTATGACAAGAGGCATCAGAATTCCCTGAGCCCAGCAACTTGAGGCGGCTATAAGGGGACACTTGGAATCAAGATCCGCCTCAGATTCCCCAAAAGTTGGAGGCAGGGAAAAGCAATATGAAATTTAATATAGGGACAAGATAAACATGAACTTGTTTAATCAGATCCCGTACAAGTCCTGTTTCTCAACTAAAATAAAAAGTTTGTAAATTTGGGACTGGCACCAAATTTCATAAGCCCGAGATCAGAAGTTTGTCTGCCCGACTTATTTTAGTGTTTACGGTACGGGACCCGTAAATCAGAAAGCACAGGAGTCGGCCTGGAGCCCAAATAAAACCATACTGAGGTTTAATTACTTCATTCAAGTTGCGAGCCCTGCGGCGCAAGGGAACTTTTCCTCAACTACGGCTAATGTAGGAGCAAATGGCAAGGCTCGATTTTGACCTACAAACTGAAGGAAGTCAGACACCCGGGTAGTATGTAGAAGGCAAAGGTACTTGCACATGCACTGCGGATTTCATTATGGATATGTCACAGGCGCGACAAATTTGAATTGGGCTAAGGCGCAAGATAATCGGAACAAGAGCAGCTGATTTCGGCAATTACGTCCCGATTTTTCGCAAATGCGCGGACAATTTGACCAGAGTCATTCAAGGTTATTCCCACATGCTTGCGCAGAGTGTCTGCATGATGGTAAGGCACTACAGATGCGCAGCGGAGTTTAGCAATGATAGATCCTCATTATTCGCAAAAGCGCGACAACTTTGGATAAGGTTAACACGAAGATTTGCGCAATATAGTTATGTGATCCTGAGTATACGAACTTAATGCGTGGGCGCACAGGCACAGGTGCGCCAAATTTGATCAACATACGACAGCGCACATAATTGTTCTGGCGTAATATTCCTGTTCAAAAACAAGGTCACCATGACTTACTGGCGCCAGATTTAACCAGAATACGCCTATGACTTATGACATACCTCCTCATACTCCTGGTGCGCGCCAAATTTGCCTTAAAAAGAAACCTTTCGGGGTAATTTTACTAATCCAACGCACATAACATATCTGTATTTATATCAGACCCCAAAGATCACTTGTGACACGTGACAATGTATTCTTAACATACTTCTACGCCTAGACCAACAAGACTTTATTCCGCGACGGAATGAAGTTCCCTGCGCGTCAGAAGATAGTCAACCCCCCATAACTTGTGCATATAAATCGAGTGTATTCAAAGTCCTTAATAATGCCAATCCATCAGTGTCACTTGGCCCGCGGGCTGTTCCGCTTCTGTATTGAAACATATCAGCCGGTTACGGGGACAAAGTCACGTTTTGAGAACCAAAGCTCCTACTTTTTACGGAAGAGCTCCTTCCAAATGACGCTGAAGGCTCGAGATGATCAATCTGTGTAATGCTAGCGGCTTGACATTCGAGTACATTACGTACACGATGGTAGGCTTCTGCACTCAGACGGCGGGTTGGTAGTTTCGTAAATTGGTCCGGATCCGCCGCCCAAATCGGATTATTTCCTCATATACAGGCCGTCCTGCCGCCTGGAAGGAGCTAGAACCTTGTCAACTTATTCTTCCAATATATGACAAATGACCCGGAGACTCAAGTAGATTCTTTTACACTTCCAGATTTTCCTTTTGCAAATAATACGGAGTGCCTTGGGAGCATCTCCGAATTCCTATGCATGGCCCGGCTCGTGCCATAAGTTAGTATCCGAGTATATAACTGTTTTCATCATGAGTCCCACGGGAGTCACTTTCATCACAAATTCATGGCTCTATGAATCTGTGAGCAACAGTGAGGGCTTCCCGTCTCCTCATGCTACAGCTACTCCTTTGACCTAGGTGCATTTGGCGAGAAGGCTTTGCTTTCTCCGCTTCGTGAAAGCAGAAAGGCCTGTATAAATTACGTGGACCTACGTACGACGGCGAGGTATATGTTTGTGAAATACAAATATTGGACCCGAACCAGTATGACACAGGATCAGAAATAGCATGGCACCCGCCAGGGGCTCCAGCAGAAAAATCAACATGTGGGGGCCACTACTCACCTCATCGTCTAATTTGACAGCCTTCAAAGCCTTCTGCGTTGTACCATGTTTCTGTAAATACACAAAAAAAGATCAAGCACTTTCCAACAGTGGACTCAAGACCCTTGAAGTACGCTGGAAAAAAAAGGGAAACAGTGAGCCGGCAGTGCGTGAAAAGCTGGAAGGTCAAAGGTCAACCCTACGTCCTTACAAGTATACACACTTCCGGCTGGATCCGTTCCCGTTATTAGTGATCCTCAAAAAATGTAGACTTTAGTATACAACTCTAAAATACTTTGATTCTCTATTTTTAGGTAGCATTATATACATATAAGCCGTATTCAGCTGGAAATTTGGTTTTAAAATTGGTATGAGACTCACTCCGGGCCGGGGGAGTGACATGTAGACTTGCTTGTCCTGGGCCCGGGTCCGACAGACTTCGGCAATTTCATTGGCGAGGCCCGCCACGTCGTCCATGAGGGCCTGCCACATGTCCACGAAGACCTCGAGGTTCTCCTTGGCAATTTTGGAGGTTGGGTTTGAGCAGAGCGTTCGGGCGGCCACGGCGAGCTGGGGCCCATAAATTTTTAAATTAATCTCCCCGTACTTGGCCTGAACGTGCAGGGAGTCCGTCGGGCTGATGTGCCGTAAAAGTTTGCAGACCTGTATAAGGGGGGGAAATGCCGGAAATCAGTGTTAGGCCAAGACCAAGAGTACACGACGAAGAATCCAAACTATTGTTGGTCCATACCAATATAAGTTGGCCGGTATGGCCGAGAAACTTTTGTATTTTTCATTCCCTGCTCACCTATGAGGGGATATTCGTATCAAAAATAACTCTCATACATGATGTAGTACATTACTTTTTTTACGGGAAATTGGTCCGTTTCGAAAGCCGACTCCAATAAATGCATGCTTCATATGGAAATTCATTAGTTTACTTCGTGTCGAAATTGACTATGCAGGGTGACATTAAGTTTACATTGCAATGCGTCGAAATTACTTAACTAAAAATCGAATAAAAAAATATTTGATAAGAGTTGAAACAAGAGGTTTATTTTTTTAAATATTGTAGTAATTTCTACGTACGATACTGTAAGAATAAATTACACCATTGGAACGAGCATCAAATGCAGTTTACGAGCCCAGTTGTAGCAACTACAGTGTAGTAGGCTAATTTTCATTATGAAATTCTGCATTCGACTCAATGAAGTGAGAATGATAGTTGTTTTTGCTGGTGATATCCCCTCATACATACATTTTAATGCTTCCCGCCCTCCTGAATTTGTGCCTTCCGACGCTGCCCCTTGAGTTCATGACTACGGGAGGCTATATACTGTCCTACTCCTTGTGGATTCCTATGCACGGTGGCTGTGCTGTGAAGTAGGTACTTGGACACAGTGTCCATTAGAAGCCCGGATTCTTTAACCCGGGGAGGCTCACATTACCGGCCCCTTCCGAACTTTGGCACAAAGAGGCAATCTGATCCCCGCACTCTCAATAGAATACCGTGGAGGACCCGACCTGGACGGGAAGGAAAAGGGAAAAAAAGTTTCCCAATTTTCTTTGGGAAAAAGAAAGTTTTGAAGCGAAGTAGTACTACGACGATGTACTCCCAGTGAGTCGTATAGCTCTTTAACTGAGGGCACTTGGACAGAGAAAGTTGGGACCTCACTTCACTTACTCATGTTCACTGACAGCAAGAAGGCTTCTTCGGCCAGCCAGCCCCAAAAACCTGAACTTTTCCTCAACGGAAAATGAAAAGTTAAATACAAATAATACGTAGAGATTATTTGGTCCCTGGGCTTAGTCAAAGTCAGGCGAGGCAAGTAATGGGATCCGAGACAGCTATACATATAAGGTATTTTGTTGTAGAGTAGGGACAAGACTTCAAATAACAAATGGAATAGCGCTTATAGAAACTACTTCATCCTAGACACTGGACGAACCGGCTTAGGCTTAACCAAAGCTAAAGGCAGTCAAATTGCTGAGACACGAAAACTGTCAAACCATTTGTAGGAGAAAGTTTGGACTTTGCTTGTACTCTATTTATTAGAATCGAGCATAGATTTTTAGAAGAAGAAAAAACATCGGGAAATCCCGTCAAAGCAGTCACATATGAGTTGACTACTGTCGGATCAACGGATCAAAGGTTAAATTCGTATCCTATGAAAACCAAAAACATTTTATTAAATCGCCTGTCTCTTCACAAAGTTTTAAAACAACAGCAGGAGTACCTATTTTCAGCGTCTCAAACAGCCCTCGCTCCATTCAGTGTACGACTCCTTATTCTTTTTTGGCGTGTATTAAGTTGTATAATGCTATTATATATACTTATAAAAATTGCTGTTAATTTGAGTTTTCTTCAATTTGTATGTACTCACCTCTTGCGAGTGTTCAAGATGCTCATTGAAATGGTCTGAAACCTCTTCGAGCCGGTCGGCATCAGTCGTCAAGGCCGCGTTCCGTAAAACTCCAACTAACTCAGTCGCGTCTTTGGAAGAACTAATCATATCGGAAGCCTGCAGGAAAGTAGCAAGCATAATATGCCTGTCAGTTTCGCTTCAACATTTTCCATTTAGGATTTTAAAAAACAAAAACAATATGACTAGTTTTAGTGATATCAAGTTAGGTTAGCTCAGATTGGAATAGATAAATCGCACATTTTTGACAAACTGTGCCATTTTTGTAGACATTACGAAATGCGAAACTAAAGTAGAATGCTCCTTAAAAGTTTTTTTCACCCTGACTTTAATGAAAGAGCGGAAACGGCATGGAATACTCCTTTAAAGAGCGCGTTGGGTCACCCTGGCTTAAAGAAAGAACCAAAGGCGGCCCCTCAGGCAAAAATGGTGTGGAATACTCTTTAAAAGAGCTCGTTTTGTCATCCTGGCATCCAATAAAAAATGAAATACTCCTTGAAAGAACGCGTTTGGTCACCCTGACCCTGACTTTAAAGAAAGAACGGAAATGTATGGAATACTCTTTGAATGAACGCGATTGGTCACCCTGCCTTCAAATAAAGAACGGAACTGGTATGAAATACTCCTAGAAAGAACACGTGTGGTCACCCTGGATTCAAACAAAACATGTAAATGGAATGGAATACTTTGAAAGAGCGCGTTTGGTCGCCATGGCTTCCACCAAAAAACGAAAATGGGATATAATACTCTCAAAAGAACGCGTTTGGTCACCTTGACTTCAAGCAAATTTTGTTGCCGTTTTACGCTAGCCGGACATTTCTCACTCAACTCTCATATAGATTTAATGCATTCTTAATGCTAATTATGTAATTTGAGAGACGTTTGGTAATTTGTTGGTGACTTACTTGGAGAATGGCTGTCTCCTGGAGCTGGGCCCGGAGCTCGTGGACAGACCCAAGGGCCCCTTCAATGGCGGACTCGAGCTCCGTGGAAGGGCTCTCGTCCTTGTTCTGTTCTGTCAGCTGCTGCTGGAGCTGCTGTTGCTGCTGCCAAACCCAAAATTGGGACCATTAGTAACTCGGATCTGATTAATAGACTTATAATGAACAGTTCCTTCGAATAAATCCCTCCGGTTGGGCCTCTAAGCATGAAATATTCGGGCCCAGAGTCCACGGATTAGTTTCACTGGGGAAAACTTCGTATTTGAGTTAGTCGGGTATCTACTATATGGATCTCCATGAAATATGAGGAGGAGGGCTGGGATCCCGATCCAGATCTAGCTTGAGATATCTAAGGTTAGACAGGCCCTAAACTCCTTCCAACCTAATAAGATGGAAACTAACTTTATCCTGCCCTACTTTATGTCCGCCTCAACTTATTATGGGGGCCTGATAGAGATAGTTTGGGATATTTTTATGACAGGCTCCCTCAACAATGTTTCCGATCCACGTAGAGTCTTTATGGTTATTCATCTTTTCCCCAAGTCCCCGCCTATATCACTACTTCATCACTTTAATAGTTGCGGGATGGGGAGGTGGCTCAATTTCATAGTACTCAGCATGGCGCCAAGTCTGGGGCCGAACATTACAATGGGACTCAAGCGGCCGTTTCCCGCGGTAAGGCCCACCTTTAACTGGGTTTCGAAATGTCTTCAAATGACCAAGCTGTCCCTTTAATATTTAATGGCTGAGAGCTGAAAATGTGTGCATACTGTCTCTTATTTTTAGTGGCGATCCATAATGCTTCGTAAACTAGTGATTTCACTTTCTATCACTTCGCACATTTTCTATAAAAAAAACCCGCATAAACACGATAATAAATGATAAAAATTGCAAAAATGCACCAAAATGGCTACATATTTGCATTTACAGTTTGCAGATCGGAACAGCTCAAGATCGATAGTGTAGAACGATACGGTAGTAGCCGGGAAAATATGGCCACGCCCCATAATGCCCAACGTAGCAACGTAAGCAGCACGGATTAATTCCAATAACAACGGCTTCAAAACTTGTACCCCCGAATCACCTATTCCACCATTAGAACAAACAACTGCGGACGTCACTGGCTCCCATAGTGTTTAGTAAGAGGAACAGAAATGTGTACAAACAATGTTTTAAATTTGTGACTCTCAGTCTTTGAATTCAATTCCTAAGAACGTCAAGTCTGTAAATAAGAATTCAATTTCTGCAATTCAAATGGAGTCAACCTCAGTTCTTACACTAATTTGCGCCCTAATTGTCGCTCCCTGCAGTTCTGAATACAGCGTAAACCTAAATGAATGGCTGCCCGGATTCAACAACTGCTAGGTCGAAATATTCACAGAACAAAAGGTGACGGTAGAAGTTGGGCACTTTGAGTATCCCTGGACACTCACAACTTACACGGACAACTTTCTCATCAACCCCGAAAACGGTACAAAGTACAGGCTTCGGAAGTACGCGTTCTGCACCGTGGAGACTCTTGTCGATCCACCAAACTCGCCCACTCCAGCTGAGCAGGCCTTTTACCAGCTTGTATTTAAGAGGTCAAAAACTCGTGGGTCAAAACCCCTGGACGGAAGTGAATGGACGCATGCCATGACCGCCGTCGTCATGCCGGACTATCTAATCATCCCCTTCGGCAGCGGGCTCTTCCTAATGGATTCCAAGGATGTCCAGTATTTCGTCTATCAATATCGGATGGACAGTTCAGTCATGAAGATCAGAACTCTCCTTCGCCTTCGGCGCCTCAGCGCTGACTACAGGTGCGAATGTGGACCTTCCGACATGCTCACGAACGTTCCATGCAAAAATGGGAACTGTCGACCAGAAATGGAGCTGGCAGTTCGAATGAAGCTCAACGGTTCTACTTCTACTAAGTATTACTTGGACTATCGTAAGCTCATTACATTTGTGCAAGTAAATCAAGCTATACTATTTGAGAATATTCCGTTCAACAAATCAAGCTCAGCATTCGTGGCGGGTCCAGGCGGACTTAGCTTGAAAATTCTGAACGAGACTTACAGGCGCTACAATCACTTACAGGCGAGACTTGGGGCTCGGAAACGGGACCCACGCCGTGGGCCACACCGTTCATCTCACTCATAGGGACTACTTTAACTTTGTCACTTGTCACGACCTGTCTAGAAGTGACGAGTACGCAACTGTATGTAGCCTGCAGCAGCGCTTTTTGCCAATATGCGAATAAGGCTAACCGAATACACATAATGTAAAAAATAGCTCCGCCGTATGTTTAGCTATGTCTTCAAAAAGATAATCGTAAAGCAGGAGAGGATTCCAATACAGAAATAAATAGGTCAGAACAAGGCGGATTTTAAATTCCGACTTCGCCCTAACCCTGACATTTGAGGTCCGGAATCCCTTGATCGGGCCCATCGCATGTTGCCCGCCCATGACTTCCCCGAATGTCAATGTCATATTAGGAGCTCCTCCGACGGACTGAGTGAGAGACAGGCTTTTTGGGGGGTTTCAAGATTTATTCACATTAGTTAGGAATTAGGTCAGAAAAGTGAGGAAGGATATTAGGTTGAAGAGAAAGGGCGTATAGTGGGGAAAGCCATTCATCTCAATTTGAAGGGAGAGAGGCCTAGGCTCCTATGCCGGGTTCTATCCTAATGCGGGACTAATGCTTCTAAATGCTATTATAATTTATCACGCTACAAAATCCCATTTTCAATTCATCACTCATCCCTCTTCCAATTAATGGCATTACGTGAGGAGAGGTATTTATTAGGCGGAAAGAGGATAAATCCCGCCCTCTGTTTATGCATTAGATCATGCCACATGCCATCAGCAGGGCCTAATATTACAAGGCAGTTCATTCCAATCTCATCATGCTAAGCAGACCATTAAAAATACAATACAGGGGATAACTCGTCTAATTTTAGGAAATATCTTCCACCTTTTTAGATAAATATTCTTACATATTTGGAGAAAATTATCTCCTGTTTATTTAACATGAGTTGATCATTTTTAGAGAAAAAATGCCCACCTGTTTCAAGAAAAGTCCAACATCTTAGGATAAAGCTCCCACATTTTTGGACAATATTTCCACATCTTAGGATACAGCTCCCACATTTTTGGACAATATTCCCACATCTTAGGATAAAACTCCCCACATTTTTGGACAATATTCCCACATCTTAGGATGAAGCTCCCACATTTTTGGACGATATTCCCACATTTTTGAACAATATTCCCACATCTTAGGATAAAGCTCCCACACTTTGGGACAATATTCCCACATCTTTGCACAAGCTTCCGACATCTTAGAATAAAAGTCCCACATTTGTCAACCCAGATTTTTCGACAAGGGTTCACATATTTTAGACAAAATTCGCACGCACGTCTAAAAATAAAAGTCCCACCTTTTCGGATTAAATCCTTAGATTTTTGGCAGTCACTCCCATCTTTTTGGAAATTCCAACCATTATGCACAAAAATTCCAACTTTGTAGACTAAAAAGTCCAACACTATTTTCTGCAAGCGTTCCACTTAAACGAAAACTCTGTATTTTCTAAATAAATTCCAACATTTTGAATCAAAGCTCAACATTCTAACTCCAATCACTCACGCTGTAATAAATCCATAGAGCTCTACCCTTGGAATTCGGAATAATGTTATCAAATGATTGGGCCCGAATGACATGAACTGAACAGAATTGGAATATCCTAAGACGATACAAGCCCCGAAAAATGACCTTAGCTTTCTCCACATTCCGGTCCCCATCATTCCGCCTGATGGGCCCTCATCAGGCCATTCATGCCTCCAACTCTCAATTCAATTCGTGGCCCGGACTTATATTATTACATTCCTGGGGATTCTGAGGAATCGGCCTTAAGGCCAGCAAGAAGGTCAACATCTGGAAGCTACATAATATAACTTTTTGTCCTGTCAGTCCGCCTAATCCGGTTAGGAACCGAAATGACCCCGAGAAACGGAAACCCGCCCATCAACCTCCCCATTCAGCCCTACAATACCGTAGTACTACTACGGCAGCTACAGCTCCTTATCCAGCAGCACAAAAAGGTCCATTATGATTACTTTGAGGGACCCGAGGCTCGGATTAATCCTCAAAGCATGGAATTAGGGGACCGGCCATAAACGTGATTGGAAGACGTTAGAAAACAATAAGATAATTGGAAAAGTTGAGTGAAGCCGGACAACGTCAGGATGAGCTATAGGCCAGGAGAACTGCAGACAGGGTGACCAATATTGTCCCTATGTAATTGCGCTGCTGTACAATTTATTATTAAATTGGAACGAGGAATTATATTTTTCTGAAAGATTTGAGTATTTTAACGGATTTGTATCAATGGAAAATTCTGAATTCGGCTTCCGATCACGTAATAGTCAATATAAACGGGTCAACAGTCAACACTCATATAAATCACTTGAAGTAGCCATGGCCATTTGTGTGAATAACCATTAATTTATATCATTTATAAAATATTACACTGATTTATACTGCATACTTGTGTTATGTTGCTCTTGATTGACGCATGGCGAGCCTGATACCAACTACAAACAGATTAAAGTTGCCAATAATGTTTGTCAAGTTCTGAAACGCGTAGGATCATTTTCACAAAACAATTAAAACGAATTCCTTAGCTCCTCCTAATGCTAATCAGTCATATTTGTATTTTGTAGTCGCCGGCTCAAAACAGACCGATAGTCAATTTAAGTGCTAATACTGATAACTAAATAGTCTAGTTCAACTATTTGATGTAGTACACCAATTAATGCTATGGCGTAGTGCAATTATTTATGATTAGCAGAACCTGACTCAGCTCGCCGACGAAATTGTCTATATAAAGGTGACGGATTACTGGCTAATTTTCCCAACCTTAATTAAAATTCAGAATTTAAATCTGCAACTATCCAATTCAACTACTGCACAGCAAAAATACTGCATATCAAAAATGTTGCGGGCCCTAATTCTGATGACGGCGATTGTCATCGGCAACGCATCCAAGCTTCCTTCAAAAGGTCAATCACAATCACAACCAGGCCTACTTGAAGTGATTATCCCTGAGGCCCATGCCTGTAATGTTTTAGGTAAGAATATCTATTTTATTGTTTGTTAGCTTATCGGAAATGTCGACATATATTTATTCTTGAATTTCTAGGCGAAACGGCCGAATTTGTTAGCCTGGAAGTCATGAGCTGCACCTCACAGCCGTGTAGCTGGTTCCGGGGATTCACATACGAACTAGCAGTCACCTTCACACCAAGTATGTGACATTGTGAAAAATAGTTTGAACAAACGTATTTGGTATTAAATTCCAATTATTCGGAACAATTTTAACGCGTACAGGGATGACAACCAACACACTCCGAATGGGCGGAAAGTATAAATTTGGCCCTTTAAATCCCGAGTTCATGAGCATGGACTTGTCAGGGTCCTATGAGGGCGGGCAGCCGTACAGAGTCGCAATGCCCGTGACCCTCCCAACAAGTTTGCCGTTAGGCGTGAGCTTCCTAATATATTTCCACAGTTTATGCTGGAGAAATATCTATGAAAATATTCATCATCTTTACATTTATTTGTTAGTATGCCATCCTCCAAGTCTGGCTGGAGAACGAGAGTGAGCGCCTTATTGATCGCTGCTTCAGCTACACCGTTGGAACTGCCAGTGCATAATTGATTTTTTTCTGGTAATTTAGGATTATTCTGAATCAATTTATAGATCAAATTCCAAAACATGTATCCTTTAGCCCAAAACAAATAATAGAAATGAGCATATACAGAATATTGAACAAAATGTACTTTATTTGGGGGCAAAATTTATACTTTTTGGGAGCCTCGAAATACAAATCATTCTAGTGTGGTCCATTTACGCCAATTTTAACCGGATCCAGCTCTCTGGTACTTAAAAGGCCTGAAACGGAACAGCATGTGTGAATGAATGAATTGTGGGTTATGACGCGCCGTATAAAGTTTGGCGGGATGCCAGAAAGAAAGCCGCCCAAAACTTCCAAGCATAGAACAGGACTCGATATATCAGGTCCTAATGCAGTTAGGATCGTAGCCTAGTCCCCTAAATACGTGTACGTCGTCTATTAAAGAGACACCTATTAATGTGAGATCCCTAATCATCATAATCAGGAACGGAGTCCTATAGAGCGGAACCGCAGGCCTTCTCTCATCTCTTTCCGTACTAGTAGGTAGGCGTCCCATTTATGAAGTTACGGATAGCTGATTCCAGAATTTCAATGGGAACAAAATGATGATGAGACAGAAAAAGGGATAGTGGGTCCTACGCCGAAAGGACAGGGACTGAGAACAATTGAGAGAAAGCAAGCCTAATTATCCGTGAAGAATTTCGGCATTTGAGAGGAAAGGGAGGAAAAGTTGCTATTTGAGTTTGGAGTCACTGGACCTGATTTACTAATTAAGAGCCATGACATTTAGAGACAATTAGAATTCTCTATTTGTTTTTACTCAAATTGAGAAGGCACGACTTTATTTAGTTATTGGAAATCCACAAGAAAATGGAGATGGCCCTAGTATCGTTTTGCTGGAAGTCCACAAGAAGCTGGATGTCGCTCGTGTCGCTATTTTAAATTCGTCAGAATGAAGCGGACGTTCTTGTGCGTCCACAAGATCATGGAGATGGTACCAGTATAGGTAAAGGGAGTTCACAATAAAATATAGAGAGCGTTAGCATCGATACAATACGTCCACACTAAAAGTTACATAGATGGCGTTATTATCCTTTTTGTAATACCGCACTAAAATGCAGATGGCGCTAACATAGTTACTGCAAGCGATCCAACGCAAAAGAGATGGCGCTGTTATCAATATTGTAAATCCTCACTAAAATGGAGAAGGC
>JAQFZY010001315.1:0-16383 GCA_034696285.1 Hypogastrura burkilli
CAAACCCTAACCTAACCAAAGCTATACAAATACAAACCCTAACCTAACCAAAGCTATACAAATACAAACCCTAACCTTATCAGAGATGTACGAACCAAAACCGAACCAAAACCTAACCAAAGCTATACAAACCCTATTCTAACCAGAGCTATACAATCCCTAACATAACCAAAGCTATACAAACTCTATCCTAACCAGAGCAATACAAACCCTAACCTAACTAAAGCAATACAAATTTGACCTAACCAAAGCTATACAAACCCTAACCTATGCTAGTACTAAGTCTAGATTATCTATTATCTTAGGACAAATAGAAGGCATAAATGGAACACCAGATCGTTTCCGTTTATTGGCAGTGACGTGTTTTTATTCATATGGACTTATATTTAATTTTGAAAGTTCACACGAAGAACGCGAGTATTAAATGGACACCTGGTTATAGAACCAGATATTCTTTACACAGAAGCATGTGTTTTAAATGGACATCTGGTGGGCGTTTGACGGGAAGTTAGCGGCGGGAGCGGGAGCGGGATCGTCGAGATCGAGAGCCTCCGCGCTTGCTTCGGCGTCGTCGCTCTTTCCCGCTGTCCGTCTTAGACTTTCGGGATGAGCTCTTGGCAGGGCTTCGATCACGGCGTGATTTGCCACGAGTCGACTTCTTGGTCTCCTTGGCCGAACGCCGATCCTTGGTTTTGGTCGAGCTGGCTCGAGAGCTCTTCGACTTTGTTGAAGCAGCTCGGCGAGTCTTTGTCGCCCGGCGGGAAGTTGAGCGGCTTCCAGATTCCGAGCGCCTTCGCCTTGCAGAGCGCTTCCGGGATGACCTCTTGGTGCGCTTTCGTTTACTGGGCTTCTCTGCAAATGTAGAAGCGGAGGAAGAGAATTGTGAGAGAGGAAGTGGACCATAGGCCAAGGGTCAAAGGCGGTCTACTTACCCTTCTCGTTCTTTTGGCTGCTCTTCACAGTCGGGACGGCGGCGGCGGGAGCCTCCGCGGCATCATTAGCCGCCTCCCCTTCATTTGCAGCAACCTCCTGAGCCTAAAAATAAGAAAAGTTTAGACTCAAGTAAATTGGACGGAGTGACTTGACGTACCTTTTGGACCCTGGTCATCGCACGCGTGTGACGTCGGTCTGAAGACATTTTCTAATGAAATTAAAGTTTCGCACGTCCGTTCAGTTCGGAGGTCAAACAATTTGTGAGCCCATTATTGCTCGACGTACACCTCCACAACTTTTTCTTAACGAAATATGCTTGCTTCTACCGACCGTTGTCATGGTAATTAAATTCATTTTTTCAGGATCCTGAGCCGAGCCCATGAGCGGCCCGAGTCCACCTATAGATGCCCAACCCTGTCCACGGAGTCCCGGGCCCGGAACGACCATACCGTTCCGAATGCCAAAGTCCGAATCGACCCAAAGGCCCTCCTCTTCGTTGAAACGACATTCTCCAAGCTCGGGCGTGACATCGCTGAACTCTTTGTTTACAATCGCATGAAGTAAGTACTTAATATTAGTGTTGTCCAAAATATATACTTTTTGACTTGATATTTTTTGGTCAGCATTAAAATAGATGACTATTATTAATCATTTTCTGTCTGCTTCCCAGGTACAAGGTGGAGGTGTCCGGGAAGTCCCTTCCCATCCTCACTAACGGGGACAAGGGTCGGTTCGGGGTCATTGTTTTTGAGAACTACACCAAGTACCTCCACATGGACAAATGGAACAAGGAACTGCTGGACAAGTACTGCCGGGAGTACAATGTCGGGATCCTTGGCTTCATGCCGTCTCGTGACGAGACCTACGTTGGAGCCCAGCTCCGAAACTCCTCCCTCTTCATTGACACCAACGTGAGGCTCAAGGTAAGGACTACTTGCCGTATGAAACGTTGAATTTATTGGAGGGAAGAGGGTGACGTGATACACCTAACGTGAGGCAGATCCTTATATCAGTGTAATGGGAGTCCATTATATATGAGAAGGTATCAAAGGGGGACGGTGGGGCTTATGGGACGTCCTCCGGTTAGTCCACCCGGGATCCGGGCCTTATATATTAAAGAGGATTCCGAAAGGCTATGGGATCCGAGTCAGGTGAAATCCCTTTTGATAAATGGACGCTTCTGCTGTGTACCAGAGAGCCCGGACACAGGCCCCGGAAATTCCCGTAATTGGGTGCTTTTGAGCTCCGGAATTCATTAGGAGAGCCCTTGGCCCTCCTGTTTATGTTTATTTTATGTGTGTGGAGATGATAGATAAAGCCATTTAGGCCCAAAAATCAAATAAAACCGAGATTTAGGAGCGGATGGAGATGTGGAACCTATGGCTGGCCCCTTTGTCTGTCTCTGGGATAGAAATTATCAGGATTTTTTGACAACCAAAGCCCCCGCCTGAGAAATGATCATTGGTTTCTTTTGTCTTTTGCTTTTATTTATATTCTCGGGGGACTCCGAGACCCGGCTATGGGCTTATACTTAATATTTTATCCTCTCCGGATTCTCCAGTCTCCATAATTCCCTCCGGTTCTGGAACTAAGTATGATATAATTCTTCACTAGGCCTCCGCCACCCTTTACAGCCAACCCAACCTCAGATTTCATTGTGTGGACATGGCGGCATGTTGGGCCCGTACGCGGTCAATCCTGCCCTGACCTTAGGCGCTAGTTTCCAGCTTCCTCACTCAATTTGGTCAGCCTATAATAGTATCCTCGGATTTAACGTTAACCTAAATTAACCTGCAACATAATCTAATCTTCTTAACATGACGCAACATAGCGTAAATGATTCTTGATCTTATACAGAATCCCCGCTATATTAAATTGTATTATACTGGATCTGCGTGGAACTGCTCTAGCACTTAGAACTCTTTAGCGGAGCCGGACTGGATTTAATTAGCTACCTACAACACCTTTTGAATTATATATTAAAAAGAAGCAGAGTAGCGTGAGCCAGCGTAAAGAGAGCCTTCAGATCCCTAGTCCAGTGAAGCATTATGATCCTGGCCAGATTTACAGAGTTCCCGCCGCAGGGGTCCTTCCTTCCCGCCGTACATTAATTAGGGCTTTGATGGGCCTGGGACGGCGGGTAAAAGTCCCGGCTCGTGCTAAGGAGGAATTAGGAGGCAGGCAGGGGCCCGGCGGAAGCTCCCGCTGAGCCCAAGACCTCGACCTCTCCGAAGTACTTGTCCATTTCAGCTCAATAAAGCTCCTTGGAGCACCTCACGGGCTTCCCTCTCAAGTTGTATTATACGGCTTCTTGAGTAAACATTTTTGAGAATTTGAGCTCTCCTCCCCGAAGTAGGGCAGGGACGTATTAGGCTCTTACAGTTCTGTGGTGCTCCCAATCCCGGGAGCTCCGGATCCGAAGCACTTTCAGCTGGATTGCTGGACAAGAGCATTGTTAAGCTCAGATAAGCAAGATTTAAATATAATGGCTACCGTTCTTGGAGCTATGTTGCAGATTGTTTGGAAAATTGGACAGTGTGCATACTAACTGCTCAATTTAAGTCGAATTCGATCACTGCAGAATCTTATGTTGAGGCCCATTTTTCTAATTATTGCTTGAAACAGAATTTTATGTTCTTCCAGATGGTGCAACTTTTGCCTAGAAATTTTTGAAAAATCAAAATTAAACATGCTTGTCCCCGATCTGGTTATTTACATTTTTTCATTTCGGTTTTACAGTAATTTTTAAACATCAAAATGACACCATTGGTAAGAGCCAAAAATTCTGGTTTAGAGCTAACCTTTTGCAAGATGTGAGATTGCTTGATTTGCATATGAAATGTTGCATTAAATTTTACTTCCGAAACTGACCAGTCAGTATGCATACTGTCACTCTACAACACGTACCTATAAATGTAGCTAACGCAGAATTTGATCCCAGTTTCGGTTCCGGGTATTATTGAAACCCGAAGCTCCTACATCTGTTCTTCCTCTTATCATATTATAGATTTTCAAGGAGATTCTCTCAGCCTTGTGTAGACAGGGAAAGTATTTTCGGATCTTCAATTGAATTTTCCCACAGGTTCCAAGGTGTCCTTTGATGGTTCCTCCGGCAAATTGACATCCGGTTTCTTTTTCTCCTTTGACACAGGACGCCTACTTGAACCCGGGCTCAGGTGTGCTCCGCCTCACGCGTGCCGGTGACATTGTGCTTGGTGAGCTCCCCAACGAGCCCAGCAACCTCTGGACCGTCTTCTCCCCGAATCACACGACCTATGACCCCGTCGAGATGGCCACGCCGTTCACGGTCCGGGAGTCGGCGGCGGGTCCCAGCCTCCCTCTCACAACCGTGATACAGGTGAGTGGGGAGCTTCAGTTGGCAAGCCTTAGTATTCCGGCCGGGTAATCTATTAGGCTCCTCAAGAGAAAGTTTGCTTTCTCCCGAGCTCTAAATGAAAAATGAGTCAGGTGGCAGAGGGCCCTGACTTTCCCTCAGGTTTCAATGAGCGGCGGGGTTGAAAGGGGAATTTATGAGCCGGAGTCCTGCCGGGCAGATCCCTGTCATAACCTTTTCCCTCCCAACTTACAACAGGTTAGCCTCAAGGGCCAGCTCACAAAGGCCCGGCCTGCCCTTTCCCCCAATTCCGAAACTTACCCAAATTGTTTGGGGAAGTAATAACGTCATACCCCATAAAACTTTCAAAGTTTAAATTAAGACTTTGTAATGCTTCCGGACTAGGTTTCATGCTATAGGGCTCTGAGCTAAGGATCCAATGGCATTTTTCCGATTTCACTTGAGCCGAACTCCGGAGAAAGGGCCCATTTATTTGGCCTAACGTTGACCCGGAATGGATTTTCTCGGCTCCTATCAAAGACCAGGAGATCCAATCTGGGTCCGATTCAATTCAAGCCGAGCTGGGGAGACTGACAAACTTACTACGGTGTATATGTATAGTGTTTCTGTTACGGTCCATTTTATGGTAGGTTGAATGGAAAAAGTTCCAGTATCTAATTCCATAATTTTACTTCGTGCTGACTGTTTGGAACTCTATGTTGGATGTTCTTTCCGTTGGTGAAGTTTCTTTCATTTTTGTACATCAATGTGGTAAAGTCTGCTAAAACATGTGCAGTATTATTTTCTTTGATTTTTAATTACCGTTAGAATGGATAGTGTCATAAAATAAATTGTATCATTGGAAAGAGCATACAATTTCAGTTCACTGTATTTCATTAGGCTAACTGGATCTGTGAGTGACAATACATATTAAAGCCGGATTTAAATACTTAAATATGTAAATAGTTAATATTTATATTCAATTAAATATTTAAATTAAATTATATTACATGCCATGTCAATACTAAATAATTTTTCTTGTCCAATGACTATTGATGCGATCTAATTTAAAATTACTGATTTATTAGGAAGGAATTATGAACGCATTAGAAGTTATATGCTGAACCCAGTGTTACAGTCAGAGGTTCTCAAGTCTAAACTAAATAACTTCATTAAATAATTAATAATTCAGTCAAGTAATAAAAACGCAACTACCGCAATTCATTTAAATTGAAATAGATTTAAAGAGAAATCGTAATATGTAAATTGTCCTGCAATACTTTAACCTATATATTTATGTATCTACCTTAACATACCCCTATCTATAGTAGTCCGTTTTGTTTTTTATGCAGGACAAAGGTGAGGCGGACGGGATTCGGCGGGTCCTCTTCGGGGCCGGCCTTAAGTTCTGGCTCCATCGGCTCCTGTTTCTGGACTCTGTGTCCTACCTGAGCCGTGGCCGACTGAGCGTGAGCCTCAAGCGCTACATTCTCATTGATATTGATGATATCTTCGTGGGAGAGAAGGGGACCCGGCTCAAGAAGACCGATGTCCAGGTTAATTCCTCCCACATATTTGAAAGTCCAATTTTCGGGCCGGAGCCCGGGCCCCTAACTAATGGGGGGCTTGGGGGAGAAGTCAGATTGGAGGGCTTATTTACCGAAGGGCTCCGTCGGGACTCTGACTCGAAAATAGATAAATTAGGCCTATCGATTCGGGGCTCCGGAGGCAGGAAGCCCAATTTTCCAGGAGCTACGGAGCGGCAGCGTATCAATTTTTAATTTAATTTATATTCCTTTTCCAGGCAATACTCAGGGCCCAAGAGAGCATCCGACAGCTCGTGCCCGGCTTTAAGTTCAACGTTGGGTTCTCGGCCAAGTACTTTCATTCGGGGGATAGTGAGGAGAATGCGGGGGATGATCTGATATTAGGTAAAAAAAAGAAGGAATAAAAAAATAGGTACATGTTTTATGTGAATTGGCAAAATGTAAACAATTATTTAAAGAAAGTCCTAATGTAATTCTAATTCTCATAATTAACTTTGATTTGAGAGTTCTGATATTATTTCATATTTTACTATATATTATTTCAACTCTTCAGCGTTTTAGCTAATTCGTATTTCGCTACTGAGTTTGGTTTTGATTAAATATTTGGAATTATGCCTAGAGCAACTAATGATTTTAATTACTTTGTAATGTGTTTTTCTACAGAGAATAGTGGAAAGTTCATGTGGTTCGGGCACATGTGGAACCATATCCAGCCCCACTTGTACTCCAACACGACCCAGCTCATCCAGGACATGACGAGAAATAAAGACTTTGCCAAAGTATGCTCAAAATTAATTATGGATTCTAATTCCGCGGCTAACCCGCTCAAATTGATAATTTAGGAGCACGGGATCCCGCTGGACTCGGGCTACTCCGTCTCTCCGCATCATTCCGGAGTCTATCCCGTCCACGAGCCGCTCTACGATGCCTGGAAGCGAGTCTGGAACGTGAAAGTGACGAGCACGGAAGAGTATCCCCATTTACGCCCAGCCCGCCTCCGCCGTGGTTTTATGCATAGAGGAATGATGGTGAGGCTGGTAATCCTGTTTCCGATCCGGATGACCGATCCCACTTGATCTAATCCGGATCCCCTTTAATTTAATTCAGGTCCTGCCCAGACAAACCTGCGGTCTCTTCACTCATACCATTTTCATTGATCGGTACCCCGGGGGCCAGTCCAAGCTGGATGAGAGCATTCGGGGCGGGGAGCTGTTCCAGACTGTCGTCTATAATACGGTATGTAAATTCCACTCCGATACGGTAGCTGTGGCCTGGTTTAATGACTAATTTACTTGGGACTTTTCCAGATCAACGTATTTATGACACACATGTCGAACTATGGGAACGATCGCCTGGCCCTCTATACCTTTGAGTCTGCCATCAAGTACATTCAGTGCTGGACGAATCTGCAGATGGTCACGCTGCCACCCGTTCCCCTGGCCGAGAAATACTTCAAAATGCATCCGGATGAGATGGACCCTATTTGGGGGGTAATTGCGGGATTCAAAACTCAAAGAAATTGCAAAATGTCAACGTGTACTAATTTACCAAACACTTCCATTTCAGAATCCCTGCGATGACCCTCGTCATAAAAAAATTTGGTCAGTGAACAAGACTTGCGACGGGCTTCCACAGTTTTTAGTAATCGGTCCACAAAAGACTGGCACAACTGCCCTCTACACATTCCTAACCATGCACCCAACCATTAGTAGTAACAAGCCGAGTCCGGACACTTTTGAAGAAGTCCAATTTTTCAACGGGAAAAACTACTTTCGTGGACTGGATTGGTAATTTTTTGACAGACTAATTTTTCTGCTTAAGTCTTATATAATACTTACTAATAGCTCTGCTGTATATTCCTCTGCCTTTTTAGGTACATGAAGTTCTTCACAGTGGAGAACGGGACAGTGAGTCCTCAGAACGTGACGGACAATAACGTGATTAGTTTTCCAGTCAACAGGCAAATCCTCTTCGAGAAGAGTGCAACGTACTTTGACAATGATCTGGTCCCACGCCGGGCGCATGCACTCCTCCCACGAGCCAAAATTGTACGTCTTTAGCTTAAATATTCCCAGATATAAAGCTGCTCAGCTTGGTTATGGAGTATCTCAATGATCGGAATGAACTTTTGAAGGTCACAATACTCGTATCCCCCGCAAAGCGAGCCTACAGCTGGTATCAACACATGCGGTCTCATGGGGATCCCATCTCAATGAACTACACGTTCTATGATGTTATAACGGCCACGACCGGCTCACCGAGACCTCTTCGTGATCTCAGGAATCGGTAATACTGCCGCTATAGGACCCAAGCACTTAAGCGCTAATTTCCCACCCTTAAATTCTAGATGCCTGAACCCTGGCCGATACGCTCAGCACTTGGAGCGCTGGCTAAGCTACTATCCCTCTCAGCAAGTCCTTATTATTGATGGGGAGGAGCTTCGGAACAATCCAGTCTCCGTTATGACGCGACTCCAGCATTTCCTTCAGATTGAGCCCGTTTATGACTACTCCAGCCGACTAAGGTAACTTGGTCATTTTTTTTAGACTGACTACTAACTGAAATTGTAATTTAATTCTTGATTGGTGGTGTAGATATGACAGGACGAAAGGGTTCTACTGTCAAGTCGTGAGTCAGAACAAGAACAAATGCCTGGGAAGGAGCAAAGGTCGACAGTATCCTCCAATGGATACGAGGGCAGCTAAATATCTTCAGGTAAGGCAAGGGCTTGCATTTTTCCAAAGCAGCAAATAAAGCTAAAATATAGCTTTTGGCAGTTATAGTTTTTGGCAGCCAAAATATAATTTAGGGCAGCGAAAACAGAAATTAGCCGAACTATTTTAGAAATTGATGGAAATGTTTTTTCACAATGTTCATAAGTATCACACAAATGCAGTTTATTTGACTGGAGACATTTCTACACATATTATTGAATTTAAATTTATGCGATGTTTATGAAATACTGTGAAAACCCGTTCTAACCAATTTCTGAAATAGTTATATCGCTAATTTCGGTTTGGCTGCTCTAAATTATACTTCGGCTGCCAAAAAATATAATTTCGAAAAGCTATATTTTAGTGACCAAGAGGTATATTTCAATTGCCAAATAAATATTGAGTCCTTAAGGAACAAGCATTTGTCCTGTGTTCCTGACTTGACCAATTTGCTAATTCTGCTCATTTCCCTTCCAGAGCTTCTACATGAATCATAACAGTGCCCTAGTGAAGCTCCTGCATAGGCTCGAGCAGCCCGTCCCAACCTGGCTAAGAGAGGACCTCCAAAACTCCTGACTCAACCTTTCAGTCAAGAGTGTAGCTTTCACGGTCTTGGGCCACGGAGCACAGCAGTCAATTGTGCATGAAGGCAAAACGCTGGTAACTGCCAATCCGAGTGAAAGTTCGAGCCCAACCTCATCTATTCCTCACCCGAGTTACGGTCAACTGCGCCTTGTTCACAATTGACCAGCACCAGTACGGGGTGTTGACCGCATATGGCTTTCGAGCCGAATATCTGTAAATTTATTATGTAAAATATTCCAAAATCCAATGCAATCATTAGCGTAAAGTGAGAAAGTGATCTACGTATTGCGTGTTCGTAAATTGTGAAATTTTGTATATTGTATTACTATATCACGAATCGTGATACATACGAGTCTATTTTTTCTATGTAGTGCATGACCTCTTCGTAACCGGTCAGTGATCTAGACGGCGTCTTAAAGTAATAAGTGGCAGCTATAACTCGTTTTAAATAGGTAACTAATTACTTTGGAGCTTAGTTACAACTCAGGAGTTAAGCTGAGTGAACTACTATTTACTGTGTACTATTATCAGAGTACCTTTTCCCGCTTAAGAAAGACGTATCGAGGGGGTTCCCGCATTTCGTAACCCCCACCAGTGACAATAAATGACGAAATATCTAAAGTTACATTTCAGAACTTCTCTTATCTAATCTTACTACATGCTCTATTCCTTTACTGCTTGATTATCTATCACCAGATCGTTTCTCTTAATTGACAGTGACTTGTTTTTACTCAATTTTGAAGGTTTACACGAAGAACCAACAGCTGGTTATGGAGCCAGGTATTTACACAGAAGCATGTGTTTTAAATGGACATCTGGTGAGGGTTTGAGGGGAAGTTAGCGGCGGGAGCGGGATCGTCGAGATCGAGAGCCTCCGCGCTTGCTTCGGCGTCGTCGCTCTTTTCCGCTGCCCGTCTTAGACTTTCGGGATGAGCTCTTGGCAGGGCTTCGATCACGGCGTGACTTGCCTCGGGTCGACTTCTTGGTCTCCTTGGCCGAACGCCGATCCTTGGTTTTCGTAGAGCTGGCTCGAGAGCTCGTCTTTGTTGAAGCAGCTCGGCGAGTCTTTGTCGCCCGGCCGGAAGTTGAGCGGCTTCCAGAGCCCGAGCGCCGACGCTTCGAAGAGCGCTTCCGGGACGACCTCCGGCTGCGCCTTCGCCTACTGGGCTTCTCTGCAGCTGTAGAAGCGGAGGAAGAGAACTGTGAGAGAGGAAGTGGACCATGGATGGGCCAAGGGTCAAAGGCCGTCTACTTACCCTTTTCGTTCTTTTGGCTGCTCTTCACTGTCGGAGCGGCGTCGGCGGGTGCCTCCCCGGCATCATTAGCCGCCTCTCCTTCATTTGCAGCAACCTCCTGAGCCTAAGAATAAGGAAAGCTCAGGCTCATGTGATTTGGACGGAGTGGCGTGACTTACCTTTTGGGCCCTGGTCATAGCACGGGTTATACGTCGGTCGTAAGACATGTTTGAATAAAAGGAAAGATTCGTAGGTCCGTTCAGTTCGAAGGTCAAACAAATAGTGAGCCGGAATTTAGTTTGACAACCACCTCCCTTACACTGTTTTTAAAGAAAATATCCTTGTTTCTAACGACCGTTGTCATGGTAGTTAGAATATGCATTTTCGCCTGTTTTTAAATCGACAACTAGATATTTACATAGCCCAGGGTGGCTTGACGACGTGCCGTTTGCTTGTTGGCCTGAGTAGGTACATACATGTCGCAGATTGTTTTGGAAAATAGTCAGTATACAGATACTCACTCTCACTGGTCCGTTTGGGGACTCAAATTCATCAATGATGTCAAATTTTGGTTTGAAATCTATTAGTCTAGTCTTTGCTACTAGGCTTTATCCCAATATTTGATGCTAATATTTTTCCAATGGTTCAATTGATTTTACAATGCGATGCGAAAAAAACTACTTAAAATCGAACAAATGTTTGTTTCGGCTCGCTCACAAATTTTAGCTTCGAGTTTAATTTCTATGCATCCTATTGTAAATTGAACTGCAGTATTGGAAAGAGCATAAAAATTGGGTTCATAGATGTGCCCTTTTAGCAAAAAGTAGGATAATGGTCTTCAATACGAAATTCGAATTCCCGAACTTACCAGTTAGCATACATACTGCATTCACCCAATACTACCTATGTACAAAATTGACATATATGTTTGTACCATTCAAAAGAACTGTATCCGGATTTCGTCACCTTGAGCCGTGAGCCTTGACCAGGATCAATAAATTGCGAAAACACTACAGTTACAATTAAAAAAAAGTATGGAACCCAAAAGTATCGATTCCGACAGTGCGAAGGAGATTGCGTGTTGCGTGTATAAATGGCTAGTTGATTTACTCCCGTAAGTTGTCCTCTTGTCAAATGAATATTCATTGGGACTTAGCCCAACGTGTCTATCAACCCAATGCTATTCCTCGATAGTTTAGGACAGAAGGTCCGGGCCTAGAACTTAGAACAAAAGTAGAATCGGTAATTGCTCTCTAAATAAAATACTAGGGTCCGTTTCCTTTTTTTTCTAACTCAGACAATGTCAAGGGGAGCAAATGGGTCTGACTGACATGTAGTAAATCGAATTTGGGTGGATTGATTTAAATTACAGTTTAATTAGTGCCTCTCGAATATCCAAAGGTATATACATAAGTAGTAACTTGACATGGTCTACTTTTTTCACTGAAAGGAAACAAGCTCGGGTCAGTTTCTTGGTAGAGCTCTGTGAGAGCGGACTCAAGCTCCATATATTTAGTACTCCCAAAAATGAGCGCTGCTCGAAACACGGAAAATCCGCCAATTCTGCCCCAACGGCGCTCAAGGCCTCCCCAAAAGAACCAAGTCGTGGAAATGAGTAACTATCCTTCCACGGTGGCCGTTCCAAGGGACGTTGAGCTAAACAATTCAAGAAATGAGTACTACGGCGGTGGGGGCGGCCGACAAGATGACCGAAGGGATGAAGTCAAGTATAAGACGGCGGCCGAGGAAACTGTTGGGCGCCTTCTGTGGAGCCAAGGCTTGGGCTCCCACGAGCCAGATCATGGAGATCGTAAGTCAGTTTTACTTTAACTGACCGATTGAAAGTGCTCAAAGTGAAAATAAATTTCAGGAAGTGGATCTGGTATCCGGGAGCATCGTTTGGAGCCTGGACCTGGAGCTCCGTATCCGGCCCCCTTTGCTCCATCGCCGGCGCATGGAGAGACTTACGAACCCTTCGGTGTTGGTGCTGGGATCAGCACCATTTTTGGAGGTCAAAGCCATGGTAGTGACTGGCAGGACGGATTTCCTTCGAATCCGAAACGACCCGCCAAGAAGGCCGTCGGACCGTCGAGGTCAGAGGGCAGGGTCAAGCGAGGGATTTTCGGGTTTTCCTTTGGGAAGCTCCTCATCACGGTTGAGGCGGTCATAATATTCCTCTTTGGGATCCTCGTGACCTATGACGAGAGTGGAATGTCGAAGGCAGGGAGTCAGGAGTCAAGCTCATTCCGGAGTCAGGATCCCTTTGCCAGTGCTCAGGCCGCCCGCCTTGACTTCCAAGAGTACCATGCAATGGACAAGACTAGGGTCCTCAACTACTATCCATGTAAGTGTTTGGGGATTCCAATTTTCAGTATGTAGTGCTACTAGCAAATCCTTATCCTGGTTTACACGATCCTACTGCTTGTTATTTTCATTTTAATTACATGTAATGAGTCAGAGAGGCTGATTTATCATATGAAAGGGCCATCCATTAAAGATAATCTCGAGCAAATGTCCAAGAGTTGAGAGCAGCTAAATAGAGTAGTTAAGAATTACACGAGAAGCCTTGTAAAACATGTTGAATAGTCTTGTTTTTGACTCTTTGTAAAATGCCGTATCAGAGCCTCCTCAGTGCAAATATTTACACATAGCTTGTGTTGACAGAGGTACATGTATTCTTTAAATCTATGAAATGATTACCCGGATGATCTATGACTCAGGCCATTACTGTAAAATCTCTCTTCCTAGCTGCTGTAATACTTAAATGGCTTGTATTTAAACCTGCCTAAAAATTACAGACTAGCCAAAAGCAAAGTATGGAAATGAACCCATCTAGATGTTAAACGTTAACCAAACAAGGACTCCGGTCGGGTGTAGTGTATGGAATATGAATTGGGCATGAACCCGACTTACACCGTCCAAAACATTTGTTTCTAACATATTTGCTAATCTGCGGATTTTGTTTTCGAATGAAGGATATTTGCTTTGTCAATGCTTGTTCTAAGTCTCGCTAAATTAGGAATTATTAGGCCTTCTCCAGCCTATGCCTTAGATTACTGGGCTCCGCAAGCTCTGAGTGAATCATCTTGGTGATCTTTAACCTCTGCGTCTTCAAGGTTACGGAGATCAAGCTGCTTTAGTACGTAATGAAATTCACACGCTCTTGACTCCATTTCGAACCAGGACCAAAGCTCGTAATAACGGGATTCAGATTCGTAGATTCCCTTGACCTCCAGACGCCGAGCTCCGTAAAGGGCAGAAGCAGTGGGACGTCGTTTTGCACAAGACCCACTGACATTGACTCCATAGGATGATATGGGAAGTCCTACCAACTTACGTATGAATTATGAATCACAACACGGAACGTGCAAATAACAGTTTGGCATAATACAGACATTCCCATTCCTATTGTCCAATTGAGGCTCCAGCTAATAGGAGCCAAGTTCCAGCAGAGCCCGAGCTAAGTATAACTAGTCCTGTATAACTAGCCCATTAGAGCCATTTAAAGTCGTGAGATCGTCGTAGGATCTGTTTTAGGATTTACATCTCTGTTGCAATGGGAGATTAGGACTCGGCAGCCACAATAAGAGCCCAGAGAACCCTTTTCCACTGGCCCTGTCCAGCTAAAAAGAGAACAGGACAGGCTATAGTAGTACTACAGCAAGCCGGACTAACAGAAGAATAATTTCTGGTCACAGGACCAACTGTCATGCTTTCTTACTAGACTCAATCTGAGCGTCCGAGTTGGCAAATCATTCCGTGGCTTTAGTACTCTTTTGGCACTCCGTCCCTACTTACATTAAGCCGTGCTTGGAGTCATTAGGGACTGCTGAAAATTCTACCGGGGTTCAAATTCAAAATGAATTTGGAGCGCATGAAATTTGTGCTCATCCTTCTCTGCGTGGAAGTCCTTATTCTGGTCCTCTATGTCGCCTTCGTGACCTACGAGGAAGGGGCCGACGCCAGTGCTCCCAAAAACTCCCTTGACCCCCACAACGGCGGGAATAATCAGGACAATAATGCCATTCGGAGATACCATCCGGGTAATAAGTCACTCTCCTACGTTTTTTTTTGTTTAAATTCAAAATATTTAATATATAAGTATCTGCCCGCTCCGTTACTGTGGATGTGCTATTCTGAGGTCAGGGTTTGCGAATTACAAGGCAGGGGCAGGATATGGATCATCCGCATGCATAGTCATGTTTTGCGGTTATTCCTACGTCAAATTATGTCCGCAGCCTTAAGTCAATATAGTGGGACATGTATATTTTTGTCCATAGTGTTCGAGGACGTCCATGTCATGATCTTTGTGGGTTTCGGGTTCCTCATGACCTTTCTCCGGAAGTACGGCTACAGTGCCCTGGGCTATAACATGCTGATCGGGGCCATTGCCATCCAGTGGTCAATCCTCTGTCGGGGCGTTTTTCATCATGGGTTCGGAAACATCCCTATCGATGTCACGCAGTAAGTCAATGCGGTCCTATGTCAAGTGTCGGGTTACGACTTCCTCTCATAACCCAATACAGTCTCATGTTTTCTGTGCCAAGTCTTCATACATAATTTACTGTACTCCAATGGCAGCAAGCATTGTGCTTCCCGACTTCAAGAATACTAAATCCAGGCGTCTTTGTAATGGCTTCTATTCTTCAGCCTTAATTTTCCGCATCAAAAACGGATTTTTCGAATAACGACCTTTTCTGTCTAACTTTTATACATATTTTTATTTCGATTTGAAATAAGCTAGCGCAATATTAAAATAATACAAATATTTTTCTTTATAGAAGCCTGCCAAGAATGCTCCTGTGCGAAAAGTTATAACATTTAGCGATGTAATGGTAGTGTGCACAATAGTAACCAAATTCTACGCAACCCAACTTAATATTTTCTGATAACCGTAATAGTGACTTAACGGATTAGGGCTTAATACAACGAACCACTCTTTATGCCAATGACTATTAGCGACTTGGAGTTTGAATTTTCCAGTACAATGCATATGCGAATTTTTGGCCAGCATAAGACTTTGATGCCAACTGGGTTTAAATATGAAATGTGTAGGTGCTTCAACTCCGTAAAATATTTCTATACAGCTTCTTGATTCTTAGTTGAAACCACAGAGTTTTTCCGTAAAACTGAGTGAACTCATTTCACTTCATAGAATTTGACAGCCATTCTATCTATCTGTGAATTAAATAATATTTTCTCATTTTGAACCCCTTGTTCCTCCCAGCCTTATAAACGGCGACTTTGCGGCGGGTACGGTGCTGATCACTTTCGGAGCCGTTCTCGGCGTGGCTTCGCCGCTCCAGCTCGTCTCCTTGTGCCTAATCGAAGTGTTCCTCTACTCCCTCAACGAGTACATCGGGGCCGAGATCTTCGGAGTAAGGGAACCATTCAGAACTTCTACCTTACCTCTAGCTCCCTAGTCCTAATTTAGTCAACTCTAATTAGTCCTACTTCCGCTAAACGGAGGATCGTATGACTTAACGAATGCAAGACGACGGCAGGCCGCCTGACTTGATTAGACTGCAAATTAGGGACCACCATGCCTGCGCCCAAACTATATTTATTTATGCCAATTGCCTCACCTGTGATATGGGAAGCACTTGTGCTCTCCTGATCTCATCTCAGCCTAGTTGGGTCATTATCATTAGGTGGGACCAATACCAATTAGAGGAAAAGCTCTGACGGAGGAGGCCTCTTAACTTAAAGCTTTAAATTAAAAAATTAAAGTAGTAGGCAATGGAAAGGAGTCGTATCCTCACCACTCTTCCTTACTATGATCTATTGATCACGTCGAATTCAATTCGGTGACAAATAATTTGCATTATGTATAAATGAGGGATCACCAAATATCCTGATAGATGTCAACTAAAGGAACTTCATCTGCGGCTTAATATATGACATGTATTTAATCTTTATTAAGAAATGGGTTAGGTGGCGTCTACGTTTGCACATACATACTGTAACGTTCCGCCTTCCTCTGGCTGGGAGCTAAGGGGCGTACAACGAAAATCCTAACTATCCAGGCTGGTTCA
>JAQFZY010001316.1:0-16364 GCA_034696285.1 Hypogastrura burkilli
TGGCTGGACCTCCGTCAATTCTGACAAGGGCAGGAGATAATGACTTGTAGTTTCCATGTCGGAAAATACACTTTCGCGTATATACCAATCAGCAGGCTCGGGTAGTACTATTTATCGGACCTAACAAAAATGAACTCACGCTAATAAATACTACACCAGTAACTTTCATTTAACCAAACTGAACCTCAGTTGAATCCATTCAACTGTACATTTTTTATAGTTCCCAATAAAAGCTGTTCTCCCACCAACTGACTACCAGGAGAGCTTGGGAACTCAAATCTACCACAACTTTGAAATAAGAGGATGATCCGCTTAGTTATTTGTTGAGTGAACCGGAATTGGCGGAGTACGAAGCCCAGAGGCTCTGGCCTTCCTCAATCCCAAATGTAAATATAATTAAGAGCTCCGGAATATTTTTTGATGGCTTTTATGATTGACTGGAAGTCTGGAGTGGGGCAAATCCTTCCCAGGTCCCTTTGAACTCGAGGACCGGATTCCGGGGCCTCATAAATCTTTTCCCCAGGCCTAGCCCTCCAATCCCAGCTCTCACCATGTCCGCTGACCAGGGCCCCAAAGTGCCCCATGAGCCCAATTATTCTCTCGAAAGAGAAAGCGTGGGTAACTCTATTATCTCTACGTGGACCCCAAGGTTTTATACAAACAAGCCCAGTCGGGCCTCCGCTAAAAATCAGAATCCGGAGTCCTTAGGTCTAAGAGGTGTCCTATTGTTTTCCGGGCCTGATGATGGAATTAGGCGGCAGAGGATTGTCCAAAGACGGAGGCGAACTCCCCAAAGGCCTACTTACAGCTCGGAGCCTGTCGCTAAAAGCCCGGCTTTGCATACGCTGGCCCTAATTCCAAATCCGACCAATGGTTAAAAATGATGGGACTAATAAGGTGGTGATAAGAACTGGAAAGGCCTGGTGGCGGGATTTCCTTGTGACGATTCTTTGGTGGAGGAGGAGGAATGGTGGCCCCTAATATGCAACAAGTACTGCTTCACTTAAGATCCGGAAACCAAAATGGCTACACGCCCACGATCAGAATCGGCTTGGTTGACCTGTGTAAGACCTGTCAGACGCTACCGCACAAAATTCCGGAGGCGAGTATTTACACGTTTCCAATTAATTGGCTACTTGTAGGTACTTTGATACAGATGAACGTGCTTGTAATATTGTAAGCAATGCTCCCTTTTTAGTTGAAGCTCATGCAACTTAAGTGTAAGTACGCACTCCAGGCTCAGACGTCACTGGAAGAGCTAATTATTGAAGTGCCCTCATTGAGTTATAATTCCTATTCCAAATATATAGTATCAAAAGTTCACCGAACTAGTATTTTAGACCACACAACTACTTCAATCACAATAAGCCATACTCTACATTGTAATGCTACGTAATGATAGTGTTCCATATTCAAATATCCCTTGTCAGAACCAAGCCCAGCCATAGTTACCGTATAATTATGTGTTTAAAGTCTGCTTTAAAATTTAGAATATTCTTTTTTTAGCGTACCCCTATTGTTAAGCCAGAAAGACGACAACCGGATGGAGCATTCATATGCAAATTGCTCAAAGTTCCGTCAAATGAGCCTCCCTCTCCATGGTCATTTGGGCTGGCACGTAAACCTTCCTGAATATTTTAGGCGTAGTATTCAAGGGCCCGTAACCACGGTCTTACGCCGGAAAATGCCAATTGATTCGTGAGTCGGGAACCCTTCGTACGCTCACTCCAATCTCCGAGAATAGATGTGTCGATGCTAGTTGAAATAATTCTTTCGCCTCAGACAAGCCCACCTTCCCACTCCATGCATTTGAAGAGGCTTCCTTTTCCTAAACTAATTGGGTGATTATTAGCTAAACGTTCCGGGCTCCGTCTCATTGCTCTGCGGCTTAGAGAGCCTCTGAGTCCTCTGACTTGCTCTCCAGTATCACTTACGCATAATCACCACAAGTGTCTCTTGTCGGAATCCTCTAATGGCGCCATGACTTAGCTCAGAAGCACTCTCCCGAAACAGTGCAGCCCATATTTAAGGCCCGCCCTTTCAATATGACCCTAAATGAGTCTCTATTGCGGAGGATCGTGAGCCGGCATTCAGTTTCCTAACTCAGATCATCAATAACAACGTATTCCCTCTTTCAAGTACATTTCCTTAATGTACGGAAACAGGCACTATTGTACATAAGGCGGCTTAGAACTACTTACATATATACAGAATACAGAGAAAACAAGAATACAAATCCTCTAATGGGTTTTTTCTAAGTTCTAACACACATTAGGTGCTAGAGGCTATGAATAATTTAGAGTACTATCTTCCCGAACAGTAGTCATAGCATTTTGCCTAAGTCAAACTTATTTAGGCTATTAAAGTTCAAAATTTCCTTTGGTGCGCTACTACAGCTGAAAATGAAGTATATTTTTGGTAAAAACTCAATAAGAAGTTGTGAATTTTAGTGACTAGCTCAATTACGAATTTTTGAGGTTTGTAACGCCTGGGAAAACAATGATTGACCATCAAGATATTGGACCTCAGAATTATGATTTAGCTTCAATGAATTCGGATAGGCACATAAAAAAGGGGAAATTATATAAATAACTTTAAAGTTTTAATTTCTTATTGTGGATGCATACTTAAATGAAAGATGTAAGGAGGTAGAAGGGCGTAGGCTAGGAGAGGGAATAGGAGAGGCACCCAACTGGCCTAGAACTCCGGCTTTATTAATTACCCTTTGTGTAAACTAATGCTCCGACAAAATCCGGCTCTTTTGTTCTAAGTACCAGCCCCGGCTCCTTGAAGAAGACTTAAGAAGTGAGGGGAAAGGGCCTTGTAAGGAGCTCTGCCTGACAGAGAAAGCAGGAGGAGAGATCCTACATGCATATACATATGTAGGTACGGCCACTGCTCAGTACTTCCTCCATAAATACAGACATAAAGTTTGTGAGAGGCTTCCCGGGCCGAGTCCTAAATACCCTTCAGCCCCCCAACTACTACTACTCTATGTACCTCCTTTTCATTAGGACCCCAATAATAAAATCCTAATCTTCCGCTCATGCATATTTACCCAGGCCGGAATAAATCATAAAAGGGCTCCGTTAGTACGGCCCAATGCACTTTATTGTTGGGGTCCGGCCTCTCAATATGGGATCGGACAAGGTTGGGCTCGGCGGCCCAAACAATGGGATTGATTCTTGCCCGCAAGGCACTTCCGTTCTCTGGGAAAGCGTAATGATAATGACGGCCTGCTTTTACTCCGACCAACCCATTCATTTCCCTCCTTTAACGGCCAGGCCGTTTCAGATGCCCAGAGCACTTCGAATCAAATCTTAAGCGCTGGCTCTGTGGTGGGCAGTAGCAGTATACTCTGGGTATTCTAATCAAATGGAGTATCAAGCTTAAGCTTCCCCTTGATTATGGACATAAAATAGATGCAGTTGTAAAATAGTGTTTCAGGCAGTCTATCGTTAAGTTCCCGCACTTAATTCAGCCGCACTACTTTCCCATGCATTATACATAGAACATATGTGAATCAGAGCAACCGAAACTGAGTACATGATCACAAATGCTAACTAGAGTTCTAGGTGATTGAGAAACAATCGATTTGGATAAAAATCCATTACTTCATATGTACAAACAATATGATACACAGAGTTTTGTGTGTTGGATGAGAATGTCTAAATATTTGAAACAGGACGTCCAGGCTTGGATAGAAATATTGGGAATGCCAATAATTGGTACAATTGTCAATTGGGAGGCGTAATTGTGAATTTTTAAAAAACTTCTCTTTCGGGTTCTCTCAATATAACATTTGTAAGCAAAAAAAGCTTTTTTTAAATTATTTGTTCCTTTTGAATTTGGGATCCGAGGCCATTCCTCCATGAACTCGCTACATCCTATTCCCCTGTGAGTGGGACCCGCCTAATTTGTTAATTTTCCGAGTCAGGGAACCTGATCCCGTGGCCGCACTTAAGGGTGTTTAAGCTTTGGATTCCTCTGGAAGAGAAATGGCACTTCCCGACTCCCGGCTCTCTTTACACTGCGTCATTCCTACTCATTACTCATGAAAGGGCCCGTAACTCAATACGCGTTCTCGTATATTCCAGCACAAGGAGTAACAGCTACACCGTGTTCCGAGTCTCATAAGCTATTAGACTCCTGCCATGTTTCGGCCTTCCAGATTGATGGCTTGTTGGCAAAGGAGGCTCTCGGCTGGAAACTCATTCAAACTATACTATAACTAATAGGGCCTAGGTAAAACGTGAGACGACACGCTTGAGCCTTGAACCTCTTACACCTTAAAACAATGTAAAAATGTTCTAATGAGGAGGAGGCATTAAGGGACCCAAACCTATGTGTAGAATCAGCCGCTGGCTCGAGAATTCTAATATAGGTCGGTAGATTACATAATGTCTTTTGAGTCTCTAAATAGAATCCAAAGATTTCGGAAAGGTGATGGGAATGTAGGAACTCCAGATCTTCTGTTTCGTAATAATTATTAATGTACATTTCATTTTTAAAGAATAGGTAGCTAAAGAATCAGAAAGTAAAAGGATGTCATGGGAAAAAAAAACATTTTGCTTAATCACTTTCTTTGACATATGATGTACTTTAATTACTGAACGTTGTATTGGAAAGAAGTCCATATAAAATCCCTTGGACCTTTCCGAGAGAAAGCGTCAAGTTCGGATCAAAGTTTCTGAGGAGCTATAAAGCCTGAGACTGGTATTTTGGAGAAAGCGATACTCTACTTTCCGCCTCCGTAAGCGCCCTGAACTTCTCAACAATGAGCCATTTAGTAGGGACTTCCTGTCCGCACCGAACATGATAAGGCTCTCTGCCCTTCTGACGTCCCGAACTCCTAGTCCCTGGCCCAATTTCATGAATTTGCAACTCCTATTGTGTCCCACTAAATGGTAACTGCCTCCCAGAGCTCCGGGCCCGAGTGATTCATGTCCGCATTACCTAACTACATATTTCTAGGCTTCCCCGGATCCCAGGTCCTCCTCTAGAGCCCTTGCCTTTCCAGGCCTCTGTAAACGACCCTCCGACACCCCAATCTCTCTCCGATAAAAATCCCTTTCAGACTCGTAAACTTTTATAGAAGACGTCAAAGAGAATAAAAGGAAGGGAGTCTGGATCTAATGTACTTACTGGCCCGAGCCCAGCCTCATATTTCTTCGTCCCGGCGTCCCACTCTGACTCTCAGGCATACAAGTTATGACATGAAGGGACAAATAGGACCTCCATAATGGGTACACCAGATTTCCGGACAAATATGTCTGGGCCCAACGGATCCGACTATACTCTTCGAACCCCTAATCTCTCTACGAAAGAAAACATTCCTGTAAAACCTGACCAGTTCTAGTTGAAGCTGAAGCTCGGCCTACAATAATCCAGAAGCATTAATTGAATTACGAGCTAATTCCATTAGCTGAGCATTTTTACGTGATTGACAAGACCTCCATTGACCCCGCACTGGGCCAGCCGAAGCGCCCGGGTCCCCGGCCCAAGGTTGACAGTTCTGTATGTTAATCATGATTCTCCCATTCCGAAAATGGGCCTCCTGCATAAAATTTTATTATTCTGGGCCCATTAATCCCGTTGTAGAGGGGCAGATAAGGGGGTACCACTACTTGTATCTTTTGTCTTCTGCCGAAGCAGTTGATTAAAGTCCTGTAGGCCATGGAGTATTTATGGAGAAAGGAGCAAGTTAGGCATGCAGAACTTATGGCATCAGGGTCCTGAAGACAATAGGAGTCGATGGGATCAATAAAGGGCCGGGCACATGTCAAGCCGGCTCTCCAAAACTTAGGCCTTGGGATACACTTAAAATGGGTATGGAACAATTAGCTCAAACTGTAATCGGAACCTCGAAAGGAAGCGTAGCCGAGGCCTCTGGGATCCTTTTAAGTTTTAGAGAATGGTAAGCTAGTGTACATATATACATAGTACTGAACTTATTTCAGGAACTCCAACCGGGTGGGCGTCTCACTCCTAAACTGCCAAATAACTATATAATATTTCTACTTTATACTACGCTCTGCACTAAAATAATCCTCCCTTTCAAGAATAGAAACGGTTTGGCGAGAAACGCACGAGTGGGCTCAATTTCTTCCCAATACGATTCATTCCCATAAAATTTGGTAGCGCTATTGAAGTAGGGACTTGTCATGGAGTACCAAAGCCGGACAATAGCTGAATTCTTAATCCGGTCCGGCCACGGCCCGACGCATTAAGAACATTGTCCTTAATTCACCTTAATTGGGCCTAAATTGTTTTAAAATGTGGATAACCTAAACTTTTTAATTTAGAGGCATGAAAGGGGTGTGTTCTGAGTCGGGTTTCATTTCAGTGGGCTACTTTGCCTTCGACGCTTTATGTTTAGATTTTGATAACCATTTATTCCATGTACCTACCCTATAATTTCGAATTCGAGTTTGTCCTTAGGGTACGGGAAAGCATATACTTCCTACACTGGAATATTATGGTAACGTTTTCCTTTGCCTACTGAGAATACATGGTTTATTTTGAAGCCCAAAAACAAGAGTTTAAAATATAGGAGCCCTTGATTTTCCGGCCCACCGAGCTCCGTCATCATTGATCATATTGGGGGAAACTTCTACAGACGCCAGTGTGTCCAACAGAGGGGCAAGTATTGTGGGGGAGCCCCAAGCATTTCCAAACTTTCCCCCAACTTTCTCCGCCCGTAAAGAAAATAAGTCATAATTCATGGTCCTCCAGCCTAAATAATTATAGTACTGGGACCCAGTGCACGGTCATTCATATATCAAGCCACTTACTAGCCGAATTCCAAGAAGCCCTAATTACAAGCTGCAGCCTGTTTATCCTTTAGAAGCCTTCCCGATTCGGAAGGAGGAAGGCGAGAGCCGGATAAGTTTCATTGATTTATTGGACAAGGACACAGCTTTGTGTCTCCAGGCAGCCCGGCCTCGTACATTTACGCCCTTTTTTCCGGGGAATAATTTCACTCTTGAAAATTTGGGCCTAGGCTCTGGGCTCAGATATCCAAGTCCGATCATTCTGCTCCATGCAACTTTGCCCACAGAATTCGTCCAGAAAAAAATGGAGAGAGGGGAAAGCAAAGTTGTGTTGGTAGCTTATCATAGGACACGACTTGGGGCACTTTCCAAAGATTTAGCACAGATTCGTCGGGCCCAAAGCCCCAAGCAAGGATGGCCCTCCCAAATGACCTCGGCTGAGGACGAAGTCTGTCATGTACCGGAACTGAAGGATCCTGACTTCATAAATCCGGCTTCTGGGTCAGCATAGTCCTCAAATCGGAGGGGACCTGGAATGACGTGGGCGGAGCGGGGCTAAACAATGCAATAGGAAATTCGGAACATGTAGAGATTAAGATATTCCCGGGAAAGTGGGACCCCTCTCCTACTCCGTCCCCCATGTCATTACGTATGATTGTGGGACCTATAATATGAATACTGATGCCGGGACCGGAATATCATTTCCCGGATCCATGTGGGCGAGGAAAGGAGAGGGAGGGTTGGTTTCAGGGAAGGTTCCTTTTCCAAGGAGGGACACAAACCTTGGGCTCTATTAGGTTTACAAGGATGGTTTCGGAGGAGAAGGCAGGGAATCTGGTGACGTGATTCAATTTGAATACATTTCAGAAAGAGCTTACGGGATGTGCGGGGTCTTGATTGGCACTAAATTCCCACCAGTGTGTGGGTCCCAGTATCCCAATAATGATGGATGGCCCCTTTTGAGCCTCCCCTCATTTTTATGAATTTTAAATGACAGCCTAATCTCCATTCTACCCATTTCCCCCCTTCTAGGAACTATGGAAATCTGGCCTAATGTGGGGCACGGGGACGGGCCTAATAGTTTATTTGTCAAAGGAAGTTCTTAGGGGAATAGATACAACTTATAGTCTGAGTTGATAATACAGAGACGAAGGAGCCCTCCTATTACGAAAAACGGAAAAAAATGACTTTTACAGTAGATTTTAATATTGTTACGAAAGTAACGGCTCCTAGATTAAGAAAAAAATGTTATTTTCCATATGAAATATCTTAGTTGATCCAATAGTACATAAAATTGCATATTTTTAACGGAGATTAGTTTAGGTTAGGCTCTAATGTTTATGCTATTTCCGTCTAGTCAGTAAATTTGTTTTTGATTATTAGAGTCCAGGCTCATATTAAACAAAAAATCACTGCTTTTTCTGAAACATTTTATCTGTGTTAAAATTAAAGGTATTCCCTATAGGAAGAATTGGCCGGCCACTTGTTTGAGTAAATATGTCAACATTGGATCAGCCATATGTTGAACTTTCTGAATGCACCTGTTGTACAGGAACGGCTGCTGCCATACCGTGCTTGGAATCAACTTTTCAGCAACAGGTACCTACTACCCGCCTAGAATGGGACCTGCTGTTCCAGAATATATTTCCGAAATTTGTGTAGGTTTCCAATTCCTTCAACTGACCTTATACATACATACATATTACATATATGTAGATGTGCTTATGGTGCTGAAGAATTATGTTGGCCTCTGGCCTCGACGGCACATTATACGAATATTCATTTCTCGAGGCTAATCCCGCCCGTTCTCATCAAGCGCGGCCTCGTGTGTTCTAAGGGAAGAAATAGTATTCCTAATGTTTCGGGTCCCAGAGTGGCCATTAGCATTGTAATTAGGAAACAGATCCTTTACTTTCTGCCCGGGTACAGGGACCCCGAATCCATGGATCCGGAATTCTTGCCGGCTTCCATGTGAAAGTCTGGCCCCTTTAATAAAGACGCCCAGCAGCGATTTGGGTCGCTAGGGACTCCAGCCTCTTTGTTTCCCACTAAAATTCTGGCACCTCTTCAAAGGGCTCTCCTACTTATAGGATCCAGTCAATAATTTGTATACAGTAAATGTGGATCCTTTGATAGTTCCTTTGATGATAAGGCTGGGCCTGCCAGTACTGGGCTGAGCCCATGTTGTGCAGCTGATTTGGTCCGGACCTCATTCCTTAATTGTGGTGGAATAGCTAATCAGGCTTTTGGGATTGGCACAGAGCAGGGCTGAGTCCGAAACAAAGGAATCAATCCGAGCCTGCCCACATGAAGCCTGTCTCAAAATTCTAGGAATTCAGAGGCCATTACAGCTCAAGGCTTCCTCTTTTTTCAGAATGCAACGACTAGGGAGCCTGTTGGGGTCTCAAGTCCTGGTACTCCTCTTTGTGGGCTCCTGGGCCTGGACCCATCAAGCGACCCCGGGTGGGGATGACTATGACTCCATGAAACGACTAATGTACTCCTACGGGGTCTCCCCCTACAAGAGGCTCCCCTCCTACGAGTTTGGGCTAGGGAAGCGGTCCTACGAAGATCCATCCTCCTACGAAGACGCCTCGGCTCCCAGCTCCCTCTCTCCAGGCCCCGACTACTACAGCATCATGGACAAGCGGGCCCCGGGCGGGAAGTACTCCTTCGGGCTCGGGAAGCGGAATAGAGCTTATACCTTCGGACTCGGAAAGAGATTGGAACAGGCTTGGAAGGCATCCGCCGCATCAGCAAATCCTACGTACAGGTAACTAGGAGGGACGCATAACCTGCACTAACCTAACCTAACCGGGAACCTAACTCATTGTTTAACCCTAATCCAACTTGCTAACTCATCGGTTGAACCTAATAGAACTTGCTAAACCGATAAATGATGCCTAGTATAAAGAAACTTGCCAATCGATCTATTGAACCCAGCCTAACCTAGCTTGCTAACTGACCACTTCAACCTAACCTAACCTAAGTGGCCTATCCATCGGTAAAACCTAACCTAACTTGCTAGCGTATTCGATCAAACTAACCTATTCTCTTAACCAATCCTGACAAACTAATCTACCATGCTACCCGATAGGGCAAACCTAAACTAACCTAGTATGCTAACCGATAGGGCAAACCTAAACTAACCTAGTTCGCTTACCGATAGGACAAACCTAAACTAACCTAACTTGCCTACCGATAGGACAAACGTAAACTAACCTAACTTGCTTACCGATAGGACAAACCCAAACTAACCTAGCTTGCTAACCGATAGGGCAAACCTAAACTAACCTAGCTCGCTTACCGATAGGACAAACCTAAACTAACCTAGCTTGCTAACCGATAGGGCAAACTTAAACTAACATAACTTGCTTACCGATTGGACAAATTAAACTTAACCCAACTTGCTAGTCGACAGGTTCAATTCTAGTCAACCCAGTTTGCTAACCGATCGGTTATACCTAACATAATGTAACTTACTTTAGCCTAACCTCATGGACACTGCGCAGGATCACCCATTCAACATCCTTAGCCGTCTTGATGTGCGTATGTACTAATTCCGCTCTGTATGTGTTCCTTCCAGGCAAGAACGCCGTTCGAAATATTCGTTTGGGCTTGGTAAGCGTGGGTTCTCGTCTGACTTGGCTCAAGATGATTCCCAGGAGGATCCGGCCGGCGGGGCCGCCGGAGCCGAGGACAAGAGATCTCGCCAGTTTTCCTTTGGTTTGGGCAAGAGAGAAGTCGACTCAAGCAGCCATACCAACAACACTTCTTAAATTGAGAGCCGAACAAGTAGGCTAGTGAGAGGCGGAAGGGGGGACGAAGGGGAGAAGCAGGAACACCACCATACCAGCGCCAACGGCTCACAACCACCCACCATTTATCACAATCTTAAAACAGAATACCTGAAATACATTACTAGTATATCTATGTACTTCGTTACAGTGTTATGTTATCCGAGACCCGGCTATATTATATTACAAAGTACTGTATGATGCATTTGAGACGGCCTCGCCTAAACTTATAATTCCCCAACTATTTGGGCGAAGGAAGTGGGAGTAAATGGTAAATGTGGAACTTCTGAAGAAGGATTAAAACTTAGGAACAGTATTTTATCCATCTCTTAATGTCAGCTTACTACATGGATATCTTAGATCTTGGTGTACCGCTGTATGCGGACATTGTCTGACTGTTGTATGCACAAGCAGGATTTCACCAGAGTCAAAGATTCTATTTCATATTAGTAATGATGAGCCTATACAATGCTATTTGATTCAAGCGTCACGGGATACTCCAAACATCATTGACCCCAGAATCCATTTAGTTTACTCGATTTTGAGAGGTTTGGGGTCTGGGACTTAATTCGAGTTCTTGGCACTACACTTCCACTTCCTTCGCCTCCTCGAGCATACGTAGATACCTAAAGACTCTTCAAGTAAGGGGGGACACACACTTCTAAATTGATTTGTTTCAGTTGGAGAACTTCATTGCATGCCAGTGTAAGTTTTGTATTGTACATTTAGGGAGGGTGGGGTTCATTAAAAATTAAGGAATTCCTTTGGTTCCAATCATACGTACGTCCTGGCCGAAGCCACGATTCCATCTTCGAAAACAAAAGGAGCCAAAGCAGATTGAACTTGGAGAGCAGAAGTATTTGTATTTAGACTATGTAGAGGAAGGTATATGTAGGAATGTACATTACAGGCCAAAAAGTTTGAAACATACGTAGTACATTCCAATAATGGTTCCTCAAAGCTACACAACCACATTCATACACATAAACATTTTGAGGCTTGGGAGACAAAAACAGCGAGCGGATTGAGTCATCTTAAATACTAAATAACAGAGTATAAATTACTTTGTTCTCCTTGAATTCATACAGTACAATGCTAAAGAATTACATTACAATCCAGGTGTACTCAACATTAAGCCTCCTTACCCTTGAATGATAGCTTTACCTTTGATTGGTTTAGTCTACTTTTTATTGTCGAGTAAATACTATCTACATAAATATATTCTCTGCGTGTGCGGGGCATGATAAAATTTGGTCCTTAGGTCAAGGTGATTTTAAAAGCTAATTGATGTTGTGTTGGATGTCGTTAAAGGTCTTTTTAGTGTAATCTTCCCACATCAGGAGCAGGAGAGGGTTGAACTTTTAAGTGTCGGCAGTAAGTTTAGACTATACAGTACTTGTACATAGATTCTAGTGAATATAGCAGCATGAGAAATATTGGACTTGTAAGCATATTCCCCAAATCAGAGTATATTATTATGATATCATCGTCTCCTGTAGTGTCTGTAGTCGTACTCCTCTATTCTATTGTATTGTGAGAAAATATGTATTCAAATAAAATTCCAGGACTCCCTTCCCACCTCGTAGCTTTAGAATGCATTTCCCATGTCCAATACCACGGAATATTATTCATGAAGCATTCATTGTTCCTGGAACCTAAAATACGAATGTCTATTATTACCACTTCCACAGCGTATTTTAGCATAAAGCGTATAAGCATAAGTTAAAAACACTATACGTCATATTACGCACAGTTGCTCTTGCTTAATTAGGTTTGGACCGCTAAAATTTAGATTTTTAAACATATTTTAGGCGTTATTGTTAGTTTTTTTTAGCATTTATGCCGTAAAATGAGCGAAACGTAATAGTACTTGATCGGTTTCCCTTAAGTAAAAAAACGACCCCCCCCACCCGACTTTTTGTTAAACCTTGTCACCGTTCACCGAACTTACAAACCATTCATCCAGCCTTTTCATGAGGATCGTCCTTGCAGCTGCTGGCTCCAAATTACCTGTCGCGTCACAAGCCCAATTCTCCAGGACTGATCTGACAGGCTCAGGTTGTCAACCTATAATCGCCCTCCTGCCCATTCCAACTTCCGGCCTGCCCAGGATATTCAAAAGTTTCCCTTGATTTGATTTCCGTGTCCTATTTCCGTGCCATTCTTCTGGGCCTGCCTGAATCAAAGGGAATGGAAGGGAGTTCGGGCGAGTAAATAGGGAGAGCTTCATCCTCCAAGATCAGTGGAGTATTTTGGAGAGATCAAAGGTAGTGGGAGGGAAGACACTCCTCTTGACTTGGCTTAGGAGACCACCAAAGTACTTGGACCCCATTCAAGAACATGGAGAAGGAGATCCTTGGAGCTCCGGCTTTCTCCAAGGCCCAGTCCCGTCCTGGGAACTCGTTTCAAGAGTAATAGGTTGTTGGCGTCGGATTTGAACTGACAATGGGATCAAACCAAAGCTCTACGGCTAAGGCCCTCTTATTAGATTAAGACATACACGTCTCGTCCATTTTAACCTAAGGAATTAGGTGGGATGATGAAACCCTTATAGCTCGCACGACACAGACGAACCTCTACTTTGACGCTCGGATCCGAACCTCTTACGCTATATGGGTACTAATTATAGGCGACAGTATATTTCATTCTATTGCACCTACGCTGTACGCCAAATATGACTAATGGTTACAGTAGATTTCAGTTTAAGCTTATACATATAATGTCGACTGCTTCGGACGCATTCAAATATTTGCTTCTCCTAGGATCCGGCTATCCGCCCAGATAGTAAGAGTCAGTTCAAGTCCCAAGACGGCAAGGCAATAAAAGAAACCCGCAATAAGACAAGGAAAAAGTAAATCCATCATTTATTTCCCTCCATCATAGACTGGCCGTTGACCTCTGAAGAAGTATTTGCTTGAGCATCAGTCCGAGAAATGAAAGCTAGCACTTCTTGGTAAATATTTTAGACCACAAGGACTTATGGGATGGTCTTGGTGCCTGTCTGTCTGTCACACCACAAATTGCTCCATACAGTTCATATGTAATTGAGCATGATAAGACAATTTCTGCTTCGTTTCGACGAGCTCGTTCTATCCGCACCATTATCATACAACTGAATTTTTACAACGCTTAGAAAGATGCAATTCATCCCTCATTCCTTGTATTTGCAGCCAAACCCTGGGAAGCAAAATATTTAACATGGCTCTCTTCACCGGTTACTTTACTAAACGTTTACTAATTTTTCAATTGAAGGTTTTATATGCATTTAAAGCATGTTGTAAACTTCATTGTGGTAAGGACAGTAAGACGTGACATGGATTATATGTAAACTCGAAGTAAACAACGTATGTATATAGTTTAGATCGAGCATCATTTGTATATAAACTCGAGCTACACGAAGCACAATATCTAACAACTTTTGAAAAAAAGATCTATGAAGCAGCTATAAAATATCCAAACACAATACAATTTTGAAAAGTTTTAGAGAAAAACCCTGCTTTCAGCCGCTTGGGAACAAAAGGTCAAGAGGAAAATGAAATTCATACGAAAATTTGAATAGCAGTGAAGTGTTTGCATTCCATTAACTAAAGCTGTTTAGATAAGGGAAAACACCTTTCTCATACTCCAGTCTTTCATCTTGCTTTCATCAGTTTGTTACTTGCATATCCCTTCACGATTCACGCAGTTTGAGTTTGTATATACCGATGGTGCTTGATCTCATTCATATACAATGAGCTGTGTACTTAGAGTTTACATATATGACCCATGTTCTACTGGATGGTTATGGGATTATGCCTCTATCGAAGTGCACTATAGCCATTTCTACATAATATGTTTAATAGTGCTGCATATTAGAACACGACGATGTTTTTTGAACACAAAAACCATGCACATACGTGTGACGTGTCCGATGGATTTAGAAATAACGTCTTTTTGCTGTGCCAGATAACTACATATACAAAAATCGGCTTTCCCTGAAGCGAACGTTGCTATTGCTTCTTACTCGAAGCATGACAGCTGCAATGTACGTTAATTTTAATGTGAGGCTGGCGCTGGTCTCAAGCTTTGTGACAGACAGACGGACAGACAGAGAAGACCTTGCTACAAAACCGTTTGGTCTAAAAGGTCTTACACAATGGTCATGTCTGTCCGTCAATTTAATTATTACAGCACTTTAAATTGCTCCATTCA
Organism: Hypogastrura burkilli; assembly: GCA_034696285.1. Taxonomy (NCBI): domain Eukaryota; kingdom Metazoa; phylum Arthropoda; class Collembola; order Poduromorpha; family Hypogastruridae; genus Hypogastrura; species Hypogastrura burkilli. The sequence goes on from JAQFZY010001316.1 coordinate 14,762, forward strand.
TCTCAGATGTATTAACGCATAAGATCCGTTTCCCTTGATGGATCCTTCATGGCTCTTTGTGGTCTATTAGATCCTAATTATTATAAAACGAATGTCATACCACGCTTCACAAAATAATAAAATTATAACACCTTAAATTAAATTTCTAGTCGTATCCCCAGAAACAAAATTGTGGAAATGGCTCGACACATACAGTTGACTAAGCCCTTTGATTTCTTAAATCATAAATAGTACGGATCGGGGTCGGGCTCGGCTCGGCTCGGAACTAGATAAGTATCAGAAAACGAAAACAAAGTAAGGCTAGTCGTTTCTTTGTTGTCTATTCAAATTACCTACGCTCTTCAATCTGAATTATTGCAAGTTAGTTAGCTCTTAGTCGACAATTAAACATGATGAGACTAGTTATTGAGAAAAAAGACGTTAAAGTTACAGTTTATTCTTTAAAAAAGCTTTAATTTTTTTTCTATTAAATATATATTGTATTCTCAAGTGCATAGAAAATCACCTCTTCCTTTTCAAACGCTAAGCGGGTAAAGAACTTCATGAAAAATCATGGTTTTTACCTTAAAAATAAAACAACATACTACAGAATATTGAATACATGGGGAAGCTCGAGGCAAGATTTTCTGGGTCGAGCCGAGCTGACCCTTGGCTCGAGCCTAGCTTGGCTTGTATATCGAGCCGAAATTATCTCGGCTCGTTCGGAGCCCTACAGCTCACAGTATACCAAGTATAACTTGTATGTAAACTCGACCTAAGTGAAGCAAAATTAATGACTGATCTCGAACGTTGGAAATCAGAATTACAAAAGGTACTTTTTCAAAATGCTCAATTGTAAAGTTGTTTTGTTTATATAAATAAGTTTCGCTATTGGCATAGCAACACTTCACTTTAATTTTCGTATTATGTTAAGGTGTTAGTTTCCAAGGCCTAATCTGAACTACACTTCTCGTTATTTACAACTTTTGGTCGCAAGCTGCTGAAAGTAGGTTCTTTTTAAAAGTAAATTAAGACAGCTGGTAACGACGTAGTTGTAGTTTTGTATATTGTTGGTGAGGACAGAGACAGAGAGGGAGAGGACCCCAATAGATGAAGTGTCAGAATTATGATTTGTCTTACCCCTGAGACTCCCTCTCCCCCACTGACGTTCTGACATGACATTTTGTCTTGCAATCCCATTGTAAGCCTTCCAGCCTATGTATACATAGTCTGGATCAGGATCTGAAGAGTCGAGAGCCTCTTGAGTAGATACACATTGAGGAGGTCTACACTTTATTTGAGTCACGTTCCGCCAATAATCTACTACATACATTCAACGTGCATTTCAATTCTCCAATAATTGGCGGAGCGTAAGCGGAGCCATAATATAAATGAGTTTCTTCCAAATCCGTGTGTCAGATTTTTTTAAAATGAAAACTCCTCCAAAAAGTAAAGTTACCTAAGCAGACAAGTCTTGAAAGTGTGTGTGTCAGATTTTTTTTGAATTGGCAGGAAATTTGAAATTATTTTTTGCGGGAATTATTTCACTAAGCAGACAAGTCTTGATAATGTGTGTGTCAGATTTTTTTTGAATTGGCAGGAAATTTAAAAATATTTTTTGCGG
>JAQFZY010001317.1:0-16357 GCA_034696285.1 Hypogastrura burkilli
GTCATAACTTTTTGTGTGATCTTTTTGGTAGGCGTAGGTTGAGAAATACGTCTGGAATCGTGCGTTCAGCCTAGAGTATGTTATAATTTTATAATAGTTAGAAGATAGAGAATACCTGTATTTTTTAACTCACTTAAAAAATTATTCATCATACACGCAAGTCTGTAGTCTGCAGTAATACTTGCATTATTGTGCAGGAGCACAACTGTATATCCAAATCCTTGAACTCGAAACAAGTGTTACTTTATACGTTACATAAACATACATACATACAAAAGCACAAGCTCCTGTATGCGCGCCCTCAAGTATTTATACCAAAACTTACATACATAATTCTGCCCTTGGGGGTTTATTGCATACAACTCTACAATATGGCCAGACTTAAAAATGCAAGCACATGCTTATATTTCGTGCTAATTCAGTTCCCAAAGGCATATTACACCTCTTCTTGCAGGTTGCACTCCAGACTCCAGTATAACAACCTATGATACAGTATGATGCACAATAGTAGCTAACCTTGGTTTTAGGTTCTCCTATAACTGTAGAGTGCAGATCAGAAATTCCCAGGGTCAGTTCAATTATCCTAATTAGCTGTTAGATACGCCTGTTTTTAAGTGAGTAAATATTTTCCCTAATTAGAATACCCATACCCATAGACACGCTTACATATCATCTGGCCAGAGTTACAGCAAAGCAAATGCCCAGATTTAAGCATATAAAAATCATATGTAAACCAACGTCTAATGGAACAAACGCAAAATTATCCTAATATGGCTTAATTCACATTTTGTTTTCAATAGTGCTGCTGCTAAATCTATATTCCTGGGGTCGAACTATTATTAAGTCACTTTCGCTTACTTTAGTACCTATTCTACATACAACATACATAGATTTTGGTTGGATTGAAGAGCTACGTAAATAAATACTAGGACAGATCCTGGAGCGGAGGACATGGACATAGACAGATGGAAATGACAGCTTGGATGCTGGGGAATCCAATACATAGGAAGTTGGTTGAACTTTAGGCCCTGTCCTGCCATGGACAGATCATATAATCACAGGCCGGATATAGACCGTCATAACCGTCTTATATTCCTAATCTTCCTAAGAATCATAATAACATGGATTTAGGGCTAGAGGCCTTACTACAGCTCATCTCCAAATCCCCAACAGCTAATCATCCGTTCAGAGCCCAATATCCACAGCCAAGAGATTCGTATTTTGTTTTGAGACTGGCGTGTGCCGGACACGGAATCCGTCATAAATATTCCAAAATATATATTGTGAATTTTTGTGAAAAACTATAGGAATCAGATTTAGTAAAACTCGTAATTTTAGTCTAAAACTATCCTAACCTACCTAAAAGTGGTGAGACAATATTAAATGACCCTAATGACCCTAACCAGAATTAATCTGAATTAAATTAATGAACAGGATTTTCAATTAATTACTAAACGTGTACATTTCTTTCGGCCCAATTGTGATAATCCCTTGGATTTTGCCTATAAGCAAGTACATGGAAAAGTCCTGCCTTTACATTAAATATTACTTGGAAAATTGACAGGCGCCGGTGGAATATTGAAATACGAAGGCTGGTGCTCCATATGCCATACAAAATTGATCCGAAGAACGGCCCAGTATCCTCATCGTATGAACCAAGACTTAAGCTTGTGCATTCCCATTGTCTTAATGCAGGCCGTCGTCCTCCTGTCTTCCGTCCCCTCTCCATTTCCTTCCATTACAAAGTTTGGGGGATGAAAGTGAAAACTTCAAAAGAAGTCGGGAGCTGGAAGTTTTCCCGGAAATCCGACTAATCAATTGTAACGAGGATGGGAGGGATCGTGATTGGAATAAGAATAAACAACGGGATTAGGGATTCGGTTTTATGCATCCTCCCGGATCCCTCTGTACTCTACTATAATGACAATCGCCATGGCAACCGCAAGGGAGGGTTCCATTTTCCCTAGCACTCCCAGCCCGAATTTCGTAAGATACATCGTATTGCATTGTTATCAAACAAATTTTGGCTTGAAGTAGTTGCCATGGCTACGAACGCTTTTTTAAAACAAACATAACCTTCAAAGGAAACATTTCTTTCTATAGTCGAAATTCAAACTTACCCCAAGCCGATACTTAATGTTAACCTTAAACTATTCGTAAAATGTTAGAAATTCCAGTTACTTTGAAAGTAAATGTAGTTTAAAAAAAATGCACCTGTACGTACTAATATAACCATGAACCCAATGCTAACTGAATAGAGTTAATTATTTGAATTTTGAATTTTATGACATAGCTTTTTAGCTATATTTGTAGTACCTATTTCAATTCTTGCCTCTATCGAAATGCATCTAAGACCTGAGTGTAAACAATTTTCTTAGCATGCGTTTGTGTGTACATTTTCCTAAAATTACGTTTCATTGCCAAGCTTTATGGAAATTAGGTAGGAAAATTGTTTTGCTTACCTCAACGGGCGGATATGACATTCTAAGCTCGGAAGCACCCAGAAAGTCCGCAACGGGAAGAACCCGGAGTCGCCTGTCCCCGAATTCCATAACATGACTCGTGTTCGTCTCATTCCTCACAACTACAAACTGGCTCTGGAGCGTCTCAGCCTCTAAATCCACCTTGTTAATCAAACAAGGAACAAAATCCCAGCATTATTTATGTAAATTTCGAAAAAAAGCTATATATATATATATATATATATATATATATAGCTACTGCAATTTATCATTCCGGAAAAACGCTTTAGCTGGGCAAACAACTGAGCGTTCATTTATGTTGCGAATTTTTTTCAATTTGGCATGATGCCGAATCATAAACGCACGTGACAAAAGCTAAACTGGCGCACCGAGCGGCATTTGAAATGACAAGATGAACTTCTGATGGCAAAATTCAAAGCTTAGAGTTCATTGACCCTGCTGCAAGTTCGCAAGACATATTCAAACACCGTTCAGTGGGCTATTTTGAGTTTTGTCCCGTGCATTTATATGACGTAGCATCCCGCCAAATTTAAACAATTCGAAACATAAATTGAACGCTCTGTATAACCTTCTGTGGTATATTTTGTAATCCAAAACTACCTGAACCAGCCTAACTTCATCTTATTTGACAACAGTGCAACAACTTAATAGAGCAAGACCCATATATAATTAAAACAATACATACATATAATTCACGTTAATTTACAACACAGAGTTGAATACTTGAATGAAAGCGCTGTGAACAAAATAATATACCTTAAGCTAAAATCTGTATGGCTAAGAAAATCACCAATGCAAAGAATATCGTTCACCTTTACCTTTAATTGCAGTATTTTTATTTTATATACACGAAGGAATATCAGCGATGCTCAGGGAATTTGCTAAAGTGCTCTCAGCTCTGCATCAACTAATTTAAGTTTCTATTTTTAAGTAGGAAGGATCAAATGTAGGCTTATAAAAGGTAAAATGTATTTCGTGTGTGAGCGTAGGTAGTTCCTAAAGTCCTCTCCATAATACTGCAACACTCACAGAGAGGAGGAAAGTTCCTTTTTAGCACCTCCCTTCCCTCGTAAAATTAAACTTTGGTTTTCATTTTGAGCCATAAAGGAGTTTAGAGCTTAGGCGGAAAGTATAAAAATGCCAATTAAACCGTTTTCGGGCCCAAGCTGCCGGGGCCGGATAAAAAGTTTCCCCGGAGTAAGGCCGCCCGCTATCATTAAACTTCATAATCATGTCAACAGTTCTGGCTGGGCCCAAGGATAAAATACATGCCTACGTGAGCCGAAATAATTGGCCGATTCCATGATATCATGACACTGCAGAAGTTTTGGCAGGGCTCTCAAAATATTGTACAATATTGCTGAAGTAATTGCAAGGTGTCCTATTGTATTTTCCGGTGTAGTTAGGGGTTCAAATTAAATTTTTGGCAAGATGAGCGCGTAGAAGTTGACAGGGCGTAAAATAGAATTTTATGTGGGCTCATAAAAAAGTGGAACTTTTGTGCCTCTGTTTTGGGCTTCACGGCGTTTGAACCGGAATTGATTTTTGGGCCCGTCCGTGTAGCCAGTGGAAAATGTGACACTTGGCCCGACTCACCTGTTCAGCATTCTCCATCCACATGACAGAGTAAACATCTCCAAGATACGTGTTCCGGCGGTCGTCATAGTAGCAGGCGTAGGAGGACTCCTCTGAATTGGCAGCCGTAGTTGCGAAAACTGGAAATGAAAGTTGAGGTGGAAATATCAAATCAAAATAAGGGTCTAGTATACCTAAGATCTGTCCTGCTACTATAAACCCGGCTCTTACTTTTGTTCCACTTTCTCTCGTATTCTCTTCACACCTAAAAGCATGGATAACAAAATAAGCCAAAGCCAAGGCGTCTAGGGCTCTAGGTTTTAGAATCGATTTAGCTAAGAGCAGTGGAACAGTCTAAAGTGTACTAGCTCCTAAAACGCGTGTTGGCCCATATTTATTAGGGTACATGCAATACATGCTTAGTGTTTTTTGTAAAAGGCTCTAAATGTGTAAGTTGTTTATTGGAAAGAAGTCACAGACAGTTTTAATTTCGATTTTGAAGTAATTTCTACTTCTACGCATCCGATTGTAAATTAAGTCGCAGATTGATTAGAAATATGAATACATAAATAGAAATAAATAATAGCAGATAAAATGTCATGAAACACATGTTTAGCTTTGGTTAATCAGCCTTTCATTTAATTATTTATTTCCCTCTTGTTCTGGCTTTTATGCACGTTTGTTATGAATTTGTACATATTTTTAGCTCAGAAAGAAATGTGAAAATGTTATTAAAAAATATTACATGTTTAGGAGCGAATGTGACGATCTCAAGAAGAACAATAAACGTATCGGAGAATATATAAATCGTACCTGAAAATAGTAGGTCGTATGCAATTTTTACCTCTGATACATTGTAACCTAACCTAATCTAAATTAAATATATAAAGCTAACAAAGAAACCGAAAAAATAAACCAGGAGGAGGTTTTGAACGCATTAACTTTGACCGAGTAATATTTTGCCTAAAAGAGTAATATTTGTTGCCTGAGCGAGTAATATTTTTACCTGAACGAGTGATATTTTCTTCTAAAAGAGCAATATTTTTGATATGAAGCAGTTTCCTGAATTTTTATAAAAAATATTGCTCCAGCAAAGATATTGTTCTCCTTATATGCATTTTTTTGTAGTGCATAGTAGTACAACTTCATGTAAAATATAACAGTCAGCATCATTCTATTTATGCATACACGTATCTGGCAAGCCTGAACGTATTCCCAAGTCTCAATGAGACTCGTACCCACTCAAATCCCAATCTCATTCTACCCACATTCATTCATACAGATAGTGCATAGTGCAAGTTCCGAATGTAACAACTCATCCTTACTGCATACATAGATTCGCTACACTGATCTGATTAAAAAAAACCGGCTTTCCCACAGGACGGTTCCATGGTGTAACGGTTAGCACTCAAGACTCTGAATCTTGCGATCCGAGTTCAAATCTCGGTGGAACCTACTCAAAACATGATTTTGCATCTCATTTCCCTATTTAATCCTCACCTCAATTTCCTCTCCATGCATGGCACCCCAACCTCTACATCAATTTTGAATGCATAATTTATTTTTAAACTATTCTTGAGTAATTTTGCCCATGCCAAAATCCCATATATAGCCCATAATCAACCCTCACTTTAGGCCGCCTAATCAAATTACCAGCCAGCCCAATGAGAGCCCCAGACGAGATTCGCCTCGTCCCTTGTGTCGGAACTACTATGTATGTACTGGAAAAGCCTCTGCTCCGAATTAGGCCACGCATTTAAAATCAAATTAGGCTAATGCTCCCTTCCCCCCCCTCAAAAGAAAATTGACGCCTCAAAAAGAATAGGCCTAGGCCTCCTTGGGCCGGCCCAAGTATGCCCAAAGTTATTACAAAGTTCTTATCGTATGTAAATGGGCGGGCCGGGAGTTCAATAGAGAATTGAAGGAAGATTTAAGGTTTGTCCAGATTGCGGCACATTCTTGCTGAGAGAATAATGGGCGGGAGCATTCTTTAAAAATTGAAATTGAGGGCGGGCGAGAGGGAAATAAATGAATGGAGGGCAGGAAGGAAGGGATCCGAGCCTTAAGAATAGATAAGCAGAGTACTTTGAAACATTTTAATGGAATTCCTAAATTCCGTAGACAGGACTCTCCGGGCCCCGGCATGCACAATACGCTCCTGCTCCAGGTCGTCGTGGTGAAAGGGGAAAAGGATCAGAGGCTCCCACTATTACAATATAATGTAGCCATGCATGCGTAAATCTCTTCTGAGGCCCAAAAGAAAGTTAGTAGTAGGAGGACAGGCCCGGAAAGTTAGTAGGAGGACAAGCCTGTTAAGGCCAGAGGGAGGGCTTGGGAATTACGAATTAGTAGTATCCCAAAAAATATAGATCTTGGCCCAAAACAAAATCTGTACATAAATATTTGCGGAAATATAGATTTTTATTTATTTTGATGATGATGACATTTATTTTGAGGAATATTTAACCCATCACCAATTAATTCCTAATCTCCAACCAAATAGAGCAGATTTCCTCACCTCCTCGCCTCACAGTATAATAATATGTTGATAAATATTTAAATGATCACCAAATAATTCTAAATCTCTCAGATTTCCTCACCAAACATTTTTCAAATAGGATGATCTTAAATTCCTTAATTATTGTAAAATAAATAATCTTTTGCTCATAATAAGTTCCAAATGATTGGTGAGTGATTGGCTGTAATTGGTGAGGAAATCTGCGTGATTTTTGAGAGATTCCGAATTCATTGGTGATAGTTAAAATGGCAGCCATTCATTTGTATACCAATAATATGTACTAAATAGTACATACTTTTACTAAATGTAAAATAAGCAAGAATTCATTTCTAATTTTAATTTTTAAAAAAATAATGCCAAGCTAGAACCTTTACAGATAATACCACTATAAACTAAGCAGAACGATCTTATTGACCGGGACATACATATATTTAAGACATAGTAGCCGCGTCCGTCTCTCATCCTGACTTTTACCTTCGAAAGAAAGCCGAACCTTGAGTTTTGGTCTAACTTTTAATACCGTGCGCTTTCCAGGTCGCATGGTGGATTGGATAATAACCCGGAAAGTACATGAGAAACTATAAGCTGACAGACGGGCATTGTATGGGCATGCAAGCCAAAGTGTATATGCATGTCGTAGTAGGATTTATTAGTGTCTTGAAGCTGGAGCCTCGTAATAGAGATTGATAGGAGACGGAGACTCCTATATTCGACATAATGTAGCGTAGGTTATACTTTTCCCATTTTTATGGACTTAAATTACCTACTCAGATTTTGTATTTTGCCGTATATATGAGCAGATTTTTTTTAAAATTATACAGGGGGCATGTCAAACATGATAGCGCTTTTGCGCTCTATATCACGTCCCCCTATCGACTTAGCGCTTTGGGGTCCATTTAAACATGGCTCAGAATAAAAAGTTCTACAAAATATTTTTGCGGAATTTTTTTAACCGGGGGGCATGTCCTTCATGTGAGCGCTTTTACGCGCTATATCTTGTCTCCCTGTGGACTTAGCGCTTTGGGGTCCATTTAAACATTGCTCAGCATAAAAAAATCTACAACATCAATTTTGCGGAATTTTTTTAACCGGGGTCATTTCGCCATGGATTGGGTGCGGTCTCCTTAATAAATCCTAAATTGTATATTAACATTTTCCTTTATAGTCAACCATTAGTGAAAAGTAAAATGACGTATTTCGTTATTAAATGTTCCATTGATTGAACGCGTATTCCGGAACTACAATTATAGTAGTAGTCAGTATGCATATTGTGTAATTTCTCAGGCCATCTACATCAAAACTACACAGCACATTTTCCTGGTACGGAATTAAGTAGTAAATGTTAGCTTATGGAACTACGAACATCAAATTCGATAATTCGTGAGTACAACTACGTCTACTCATCCACTTACTGTTATAATGGGGCGGGAGCAAGTTTTCGAACATGGATCCCGACTCACAGGCCTCGAGGTAGAACACCAACTGGGTAGGAGAAATAAATCAAATTAGGGAACTTGAGGGACGGCACGCGACAGGGCACATTGTACATAGTAGGAGCAGTAGAACACAACGAAATAATGTAATCATCATCATCATCAACGTCCCTCCCTTATTATTATTACTCTGGAAAGGTGAGAGGAAGTTGGGGCCGGGAATAGCCATTTCCTTCTTTTTCCCCTTGGAAACTCATTAGAACTCAATTCAGCCATTACTCATGCCCGTAATATAAAGGGAAAAGTTTGACTTTTAATATTACGAGGCCGGCTGACCCCGTTCATGCCGAATTAGGCCCGGTCCCTTTTATGGGGGACTGTTTGCCTTACCTTCCCGTATTTCTGGAGCCGGTGCATTTTCTTCAGGACTTTCTCCAGGTCCTGGGCATGGAGCTCTGTGTCGGGGAAAGCAATGAGGCCGGGGGCACCGTGGTCCACAAAGTTTATCAGGACGTGGTCCTTGGGCCCGCTAAGATAAAAAAAATCCATATTTAATTGACTCAATTAAAACAGGAGAAAAATGCATATTTAATTTACTAAATTAAAACATGAAAAAAATGGATATTTTGTTTACTAAATTAAAACAGGAAAAAACATGCATATTTAATTTTGAAAATTAAAACGGAGAAAAAATGCATTGATAGTTTGCTAAATTAAAACGGGAAAAAAATACATATTTAGTTTACTAAATTAAAACAGAAAAAAATATGTATTTAGTTTACTAAATTAAAACAGGGAAAAAAATTCATATTTAGTTTACTAAATTAAAACATAAAAATATGCATATTTAGTTTACTAAATTAAATCAGGAAAAAAAAAGCATATTCTGTTTACTAAATTAAATCAGGAAAAAAAAGCATATTCTGTTTACTAAATTAATACAGGAGAAAAATTCATATTAATTTACTAAGTTAAAACAGGGGAAGAAAAATGCATATTTAGGTTTGAAAATTAAAACAGGGAAAAAAATGCATATTTAGTTTACTAAATTAAAACGGAGAGAAAATGCATATAAAAAATATGTATTTAGTTTAAAAAATTAAAACAGGAAAAAAAATGCATATTTAGTTTACTAAATTAAAAAAAATGCATATTTAGTTTACTAAATTAAAAAAAATGCATATTTAGTTTACTAATTTAAAACAGAAAAAAATACATATTTAGTTTACTAAATTAAAACAGGAAAAAATATGCATATTTTGTTTACTAAATTAACACAAGAGAAAAATTCATATTAATTTACTAAATTAAAACAGGGAAAAAAATGCATATTTAGTTTTGAAAATTAAAACAGAAAAAAAATGCATATTTAGTTTACTAAATTAAAACAACGAAAAAAATGCATATTTAGTTTGCTAAATTAAAAGGAAAAAAAAATGCATATTTAGTTTACAAAATTAAAACAAGGAAAAAAATTCATATTTAGTTTGCTAAATTAAAACAGAGACAAAAAATGCATATTTAGTTTACTAAATTAAAACAGGAAAAAAATGCAAAAGGCTATTGCACAAATCCCTATAAGAAAGTTGGGCCTCTATGCTTGTGTTCACATTTTCACCACTTGCTTATCTCTTACACGAGGTTAGGGCGAAAGGTCAACACATATATACTGTATATCTAACCCCTGCAACTGGCATAGCATATTAGAAAGAGAATTCCAAGTAGATTCCAAAAATATATACCATGTGACCTCCAAAACTAAAGGCGTGACCACTGAGGGCCAGAATTTTCAATTTTCCAATAAAATGAGAAAAAGCAGAAATATTTGAAAAATGGTAGAAAGTCCTTCCGCGCTATTTAAAATCTTTCTCTTTCCCACCAACGAATTTATTATCCATTACTTTTAACACTGTATTCGGCCTATTACCGATAATATTAATTACTTCACCATATATGTAGCACGCGAGCAAAACTAATATCGAAATCCTGATACTCAAATTACTAGGTAGTAGCATACGGGTTTTAATACATACGAAATCATCCTACTCTAAGGCTTCTTGGAAAAAGTACGTACTTCCTATTCAAATCCGAACTTAGTCATAAAATCCGGATATCTCGTCTGGACCCAACTTGAGGCCCGGATAAAGTTTTGGGAAGTCGTCTAAGGCTCGTTTAATCAAGTATTCCATTACCCGGTCCATCATGGTTCAAGAAACTTTGGGCCCAGCTCCCGTCGTATAAACCTCTAGGCCTAATCCCCGGGAAAGGGGACATACATTATTTCTCTGTTTACCTTTTCAAAACTTTCCCGGACCCAACGCCCTTCAGGCCCTCGGCGTCCCCGAGCAGAACTTTGGCAAAAACATCAGGGTTCACGTCCTGGAAAAGAATAAGAGGGGAAATGAGCCAAAACTTGCATAGGGACCCTATATGGACCTAAACCTATGAGAAGGTGATAAATATTCAAAACTTTCGAGCCCGTAAACGACTTTTATACACTCTGGGCTGAGACAAGTAATATGTTGATATGTCGTAGGGGCTCGGCTAATCCTTGAAGGGGGCTTCCGCCGACTATTTACGTACTCACCGCTCCCACGTAGTCCTTCACAATCCCTTCGTAGACGTTAGTCCCGTTGGGACGGTTTATGATTACGCCTGGAGTCGGGTTCCTGTAACAATGAAATTAGGAAAGATTATGTTAGGCAGGATTAGGCAAGAATTACAGTTTGTTTAGCTCTGGGCTAGAAGCCATCCCGTAATAAGCTTGGCTCTTTCACTAAGCTCAGTAAGTAACTTAATACTGCAAACAAATTATATAGGCTTGAGGATATAAATACTTTCTTTAGTTGACAACCTTACAATATCCAAACCGTGCGAGAAATCAGTAGCGTAGGGAAGTAATAAAATTACATATTATTATTAAGGACCGGCTTATATGCAGTTAAAATGTGTCAAAATATGCAGCGTAAAATATGCAAAATATACACTTAAAAACATAAAATATGCACTTTAAACCGGGTAAGCACCAAAAATATCACCTAATTGGCAAAAAAAAACACAGTTAAAACAAAAACTATGCAAAAACTGATAAAATATGCGCATATTGGTGAAATCTGCTCGTTAAATTGGATGAATATACACTTAACGTATTTCTACTAACACTGAAACGGCTCTAGTTCCAAAGAGTAAACAAAAATATCCAGCGGCCGGGTTAAAAATGAGTGAATTTCCTTGTCTAAAATAAAATTTTATGTACTATTTAAGTATATCTTATTCGAAAATCGCATTAAAGTATGAGTTTGATGCATTATATGCACAAAAAGCTCAAGATATGCCAATATGACTAAAACCCGAAAATATGAAGTATAAGATTTAGATTGTAAGGTCCTAGGGGCATGATTCGTGGACATTTGGTGTAAAACTGCGAATAATACCGTGCAAAGAAAATGTGCCAATATGCATGAAGCCGACCCTTAATTATTATTGGTATGCCCCATGACTACTATCGCCCTACTGATTCATATGCCAATTATTTGTATTAAATGCCGTAACATTGAATCCTTGCATTTATTATTGAATAAAAAAAGTCAATTCGCATGAAAGCTATTTCATATTGCTATGCCTTTTAATATATATATATATGGATATAATACTTCAATCCCTATTTTAATAAATCCAAAAAGTTGGGAACCTCCAAAGTCACGACAGGATAAGTCATCCAATTGTCCAAAAACCGCACATTTTCCAAAGGGAATGATTTACTCTGCTAAATCCAGATTTAGAATAGAATACGTAGTACATGCGGCGTAAATCATGAGATCCCGTAGTATAATAGACTCAGCGGAAGTCGGCACTCGCCTTCACATGCATGGATAAATAGAGGAATAGAACCCAGGGCATAACTACCTCCTCCTTCCGGGGGACAGGGCAGGGTGACAAATAGTGGGATCCTACTACAATATATTTAGGGAAGCCCCTGGAACTAAGAATAAGTCATGTGTCTATTTATGCAGGGCTCTGACTACGGAATATTTATTTGAACCCAGGCGGAGAAAGCCAGGCCACATTATCTCATATTTCATTTGGGGGAGCCTGGGCAACTTTCTCCCTCCTTCTCCATATAAATGTAGGAAGTACTAATAGAGAGAGCCATGCGGTTTTACTCACTCCGAATCCCCGGCAATGTCATCATACATCATCACCACAATATTTTCGTCCGGGATCCCGTTCCGATGCAGGATTTGGTATGCGTGGCACACGTCCGCCTACCAAAAAAAAGGAACCACCAAAATCAATTCACTTCTCAGGACGGATTCCATAGGACTACTATGCGGTCAGTCCCTCCTTATGGCTTCTCAAGCATGGCTCGGAATTTTAAGTTGGAGGTCAATAGGAGGCTTCACTGGCGGAGTATTAATTTATTTTTGACCTCTTTACGAGCTAGTAGCTAGGGGTACCTTTAAAATGCGTGCATGGATTTTTAATTAAAAATAAGACTCTACATTTGACATTTTTGACAATTCGCAATTAATATGTCTCCTTGTGTTTTTTAGAATGAGTGGATAAACGGGCTATATATAAATTTTTCCAGGAAAATATTGCTGTCCTACCTAAATATTAATAAAAACCTTAAGAAGAGTATTTTTTTTCGTTTAACGCAGTTAGGTTTGGTTAGATGAAATCTGCATTAAATGATGAGGGCAAGCATAGTGGGAATACTCATAGATACGTTCAATTTTCAAGTAGGTACTGTAATTTGCAGCCATCCCAATGAAATTAAAACGCTAGATTTCTAAATATTTCAAGACTCGGGCGAGGAAATTTGTTTAAATTGGGGAGAGATTTCGAATTACTTGGTGATGATTTAAATGGCAGCCTTTTAAAATAGGATTATTTAAATCATCCCCAAGTAATTCAAAATCTCTCACGAATTCAATCAGATTTCCTTGCCAGAGTCTTGAAATATTTCGAATTCTAGCGTTTTAATTCCGTTAATTATTCTTTAAAAAAACATTTTATGCTTATACGGAGTTTGAAAAGATTTGAGGTAATTGGTGAGGAAATATGTTTAAATGGTGAGAGATTTCAAATTACTTGGTGATGATTTGAATGGCAGCCATTTTAAAATAAGTTATACAATTTAAAAGAGTTGCAGACAATTCTGGTTTAGAGCGAAGCTTTAGTAAGAAGGATATTAATGGATTTCAATATGAACTTTTATATTGATTGAATTCGACTTTTCTCTGAATTTCTGAATTTTTCAACATGTCGAATCCGGACGTACTGTCAAATTTCCAAAAAAACTTTCCATGGCTACAATGATTTATATTTAAGTTGCTTAGCGACAAACCTAATTTTATTTTCATTAATGCTATAATTTTTCCTTAAAACAAAACATCACTTTTTCTTGGGTGGAGATAAATCCAAATAATCCGTTTTACTATCTTAAACGTTGAATACTCCCATTCGTGCGTACACTTCTAGCGTGTGGATTTTCAAGAATGAACAGAAATCGAACGAATTTATAAATGGAAAAACGAACCTGATGCCGATAATTTCCGTATCCATTAGAGCCGGCTACGAGTACTGCAAAAATATTGCTTTCATTTTGCCTGACCCTTGGGCCCTCTGACTCTGACTCAGTTCCATCCCGTGTTGAATCCCTTTGGATCGTCTCCTGAAATCCCGAGTGAAGCTTGAGAAGCTGGACATCTTCTTGACTAAATGAAAAGCCAATGCCGTGGACGACGGTGACGGTGGTGCCCAGGAGCACGGCGCTGGTCAAGAGTATCAATTTAAAGTTCATTCTTGCTCCTACTTCGGTTATACTAAACTGAGCTCACGTCAGTTCCGTTTTATCAACCAGCCTAAACTGGATCGAACTATTTAGGCTCAAAACGCGCAGAAAACGGAATCAATTATGCACGGAACAGAGTCCATAAAGGGATTGTTGCACTTGGCACAGTCACGATGTCACGATATGAGCTCCTCCTGTAGTTACTACGACGTATACAAAGGTTCAGCTTTGAATCAATGGACTAACTCTAGTACATGGATATATATATTTATAATAAAAAATATTGTGATTCAAGTGTCTACAATACTATGTACTATGTGCTAGTATATACTATGTATGTAGATACATACAGCTTTCGTCTTCGTCTATTTGCTTGAATATAATCGCACAATAAGTACGGTATAAAAATCAAGGTTCAAAGAGTAAACCATGGAATAAAGTATAGACGATAGTCTGATACTTTAGAAACATACACATATATTGTATGCATACATAAAAGGTATGACGCATATACATTATACATAGGCAGCAGCGTTGTAAGCTATAAGACTTTATTAGGCTCAGACAATTTTTGTATGACCATAATCGGCATGTAGCTATCTAGGGAAAAGTATATGAGATCATGCTTATGTACTTTAGGTCTTCATACAGGACCTGAGCCTCTTCACGTATGCTTTAGCCTGCTATTGACAGTAAACAGTAAAACAACATTTGTTTAAACTGATATGACCTTTCTTATAAGTATGACGTGATACAAGATGTTAACATTTTTGAGCCAAGTTTGACCTTTCCCTACCTCTAGCGACTACTACGGAGGTCATAGGTCAGAACCAACGTTACTACCGCATTCTGTATGATATTAGGTTTCCATAGACACATAATTCGACTTTGATCTTTGTTGACCTCCAGTGGTTAATACGAAGGTCGTAGGTCAGATCCAGGGTCACCACTGTAATGCCTATGTCTATACCTTCCAATGGATACCTCACTTGATATATTTTTGATCGAATTTGTGTTGGCCGCTTGTGAGCTACACCTTATAGAGATCTCACAAAAATGTCCACCATCTTCTAGAGGACACATAGTCATGACCTTAACTCACAATTAGTAAGACATAATCTTATACCTTAACTCCACACCGTCCAAAAGCTATGCTAAGCACAGACGGATACATTAACTTATGACCTAGATATTAGGAATTCAAAAACATGTATATAGAAAAGAGCCACGTAGTTTTTTGTTTGCTCCAATAAATACCTACTCAAACTCTCATGCTCCTTCAGGTATATCTAATTACGTTTCTTTTTTAAATTACCTTAGAAGATTACCTACACCCCGTACCGTAAACCGTAAGTAGACTGGCTATACACCGCAGTATAATTATTTTGTGATCGGGTTTAATTAAAACAAAATATATTTATGTATAGTACCACAAAGGTAGTGAGCACTACAAATTAGTTATAATTAACAGGGCGTCAAATATGTACTTACACGGACATTTAGGGACTGTGCTGCGTCTAGTATTTCAGTAGGAGCTTCCAGTCTTAACTCTTAACTACGAAATAGGGTCAACTGGATTTCGAATAATTATTTTACAGACACCTTTTCCCAAAAATACTCCATTTTCTAAGTAAAACAAACCTATTTTTAATCTAATAGTTTGAATCGTTAATTATAAATCCTCCCAAAACCGCAGGATGGGGCTGAGACTGGACCTCATGCTGGCCGCCATGTTGGTTGTAATTGGAACTGTTACTGCATACACGTCTGAAGAGGAGGAGAACTACTACAAAGGGTTCCGAGAGTACTACGAAGGGCTGGCCAAGACCCCGCTCAAGTTCTTGAGCCCGGGTGACACGGACGGGGACGACAGGCTCTCCTTTGAAGAGTTCAAAACCTTCCCGGGTTCCGGAGAGCGGAGCTCAGAGGATGAGCTCCGGCTCGCCTTTGATCAGGTTGACACTGATAGGGACGGATTCATTACGCCGGCCGAACTGGACGCCGTTCTCGCTCTGGAGAATGACGACGACTAACTCAAGAGCTTGGGTTTCATTGTTTATGTATCTATTATTCCAGGATAGGAATTAAATAAATAAACCATGAAACGTCTGATTTTAAAGTAGCTACATGTATTTAGGATTCGTGGAATCGGCCATTATTTGCGATCGTCTCGGTATTTTTGAATTCCGTAAATCTTACAGTACACCAATCATCGGTAGAATAGCGGCTTTTCAAAATATTACACCAACTGCCAAATGCAATTAGTAATTAAAATGCCCTCCAAAAATTCGGCATTAGCTTATGTTTCATATGTAGTAATAAGCAATGAACCATAAAAATGTCAAAATAAGTTGGCGGGAAGCACGCTGTCAGTCAGTGGCGCCGCCAGGACTAGGCAAAGTAGGCAGTTGCCTACCTGAGAGTTTCGATAAAACTCAGTCTTAACTGTTGTGAAAAAAAAAAGTTTTACTGAACTTTATGAAAAAGTACCAAAGCGGATTAATGAGTGTAAGCAGGATGCAGTAAAAGTCTGTTATTCAGAAGAAAGATT
>JAQFZY010001318.1:0-16352 GCA_034696285.1 Hypogastrura burkilli
TGTCCTTTATGAATGTGACGCGCAGAAATTACATTTAAAAAAAAGTGAAAGTAAATATTCTTGTTTCCACTCTAATTTATTTTTAATGAAGGCTTCATATTGAGAAATAAATCGAACCATCGGAAAGAGCATGGTCTGTTAAAAGTCTGGTTTAAGAGGCAACCTCCAGGAATAAATAAATAAATTGATTTCATGATGAGAAGTATTGATCCAAGTCGACTTCTCAAACTCACCAGTCTGCTCTGTACGCATACTGTCCAATTTCCTAAACAATCTGCAACACATAGACAACTCTTAAAATTATCTCATTGGATGCAACCAGGATCAGATATGAAGAGCCTGGACTTCCTTTGAGAACTGTTCTTCCGCAGCGTCTCATTCTCTTCTAAATTGGACTCAATTGATGTTAATTGAGAAGAAGCTCCGTCAACATTCGTCTCCAAGCGCGTGAAGAGATGGGCTGGACGATATTAATAGACTCCTTGACCAGTATGGAAAGGAGGCAGAGTTTGGATCCTCGAGGCCCGCCTCCCTTCCACAGAGATGTTAGGAACAGAGCCCACCTTCTCTTCCTTTTTGGTCCATTCCGGCAGCCTCCCTTGCTCTCCCGTTCCTCCCTTCCCGATCCCGACTCCTAGCCTAACCTTTCTAACTGCTTTGCAATTGGGCCCACTTTGGCTTAAATTCAGTAATCAGAGCCGAAGTTCGTATTATTTAGGAAGCCGGCAGCCAGTCTGACTCCAGCCGCTCCCGTCCCACAACTAACCCTGTTTTAGGCTTTATTCCTGAATTAGAAATTATTAACAATAATTCGGGCTCAATTAGCCTAAATTCCGTCCATTTGAAGGCCTGTGGCTTGGTCATATAGCCCGGAGGTGATCATTAGCCTTAGCCTGCCGCGAAGTGATCTGATTGACTCAATCCCACTATTTACTTTTTGGCCTTTTGGGCTGATGAGAGACAATTGATTTGATTGCCGGATCCCTCTGCGTGTGTACTCAGTTCCATTAGGGCCCAAAGTGCTGGAAATTAGTGGAGGAGTAAGGACAAGTGACGTAGCCAGGCAGTAGTAGGCTCCTTGCTTTTCCTGCCCTGGGCTCCACCGTAAACCGCAGGAACCGCAGGAAAGCAAGAAGGCCTGGCGATGGGAAGATGATAGCGAAATTAAAAGTCTATAATAAGGCGGCGAGGGCCTCGTTACTCCGTAATGAATGACTAATAAGAGGAAGATACGGGGATCCGCCGTGGATCAGTGTGGGCTTGAGACCTGGACACTAGCCGTAGTAGTAGCGGGAAGGCTCTCCTGTACAGAACACAGTAGGTTAGGTTAGTGACTCTAAGTTAAGTGCTATACACATACATATATAGGGAGTAGGGTATAAGGGCATGGAAGGTCACCACCACTCCCACCATCCCCATCATCATCACTCCCAGCACTTACATGGGCATCCCATGGAGGACAACTTGTTCCCTGACCTCTGTGACCCCGCACACTGCTTCGGCGGCGGGACCAACGGGCATCTGAGTCCCAACCATTCCCATCATCATCATAACCCCCATCAGAGCCTCATTTCCCTAGAGCCCCATCACCATCATGACCTCAAGCTATTCAGTCTTCATGAGCAGCAGCAGCAGCAGCAGCAGCATGGGCACGGCCTATCTCTCAGCAAGTCACCTTCAGCTCCCTTTCACTCCATTCAGGTAAGCTTTCACTCAATCACTTTCACCTCACTCTTTCAACGCTTTCGCTTCATGCGCTAGAAATAAACTCTGCAATTCTAAGTTTGTAGTTTTAAGCCGCATATGAACCTCATCTTCTCGGCGATTAGGAGCAAGAGCAAATAGCATGGACTAAGCGCATGGTTTTGCATTCTACTCTATACGAAAGCTGTAATTGCAGTTACAGATCAATGCTATAAAGAAAAATGGGAAATAGTATATTTCACTAAATTGTCTATAATTACTGAATTGCTAGCTACATCATGTCATAATGCGGATAAGAGATTAACGGAATCAGTCATAAATGCCGAAACAGTTATTTTGCAACTATCGTAGCAAATTGGCTCAATTTGTTTTATTCTAAATTAATCATAATATTTCCAAGATATTTTAAAACTATTTATTAGCTCAGACAATACGTAACTATGAACTTTCACCTGCTCACGGCACAGCCTCCACTGATTTTACGAAGCATTATATTAATGTAAGCTAAATATGTGCGGAATCCAAAATCCAAAAATGAATTGTACCTGTCCTACTTCCACTAAAGAGTTCAAACATTCACGCCAAACTTAAATGTTCCCTTAAATTTTGGAAAATGTTGGTATGTACTACCTATACCTACTCTAGTTACCTCTGTCGCTACGGCGGCTTATTTGTTCATTACGGGGTTATTAATCCGACTCTAATTGACTAATTTCAAGGTGATGCTGGGCCTCCATCAGCAGTACCCAGACCTGGCTCAGATGCCGATCCTGCAGCAGGGCTCCCCACCCCCTTCGATGGGGAGTTCCGGGATGTGTCCCAACCCTTCATCCCCGAGTCCGATCCCCATGAACCTCACCCCCTTCTCCTACAAGTCGGACCAGCTCATGGACCCAAACATGATGAGCAACAATGGGTACGGGAATAGTCAGGCTCATGGGCACAGCCTCTCTCCAATCATGAACATGAGCTCAGGGAACATGGGGGGAAGTGGGAACGGGCCACAGACCCCAACCCCATCAGCCCCCAAGAAGGAAAAGTCCAAAAAATCAGTGGACAATTCAACTAAGAAAAAGAAAACGAGGTAAGAGGAATGATCGGGATTTCTAGCTAAAGGGGCTCCTAACTCCGCATCTTAGTTTAGAAAAATTACAGAACTCAGAACTATTCTCTCACCACTTGCTTCCTCTAATTTCTCAGGACCACTTTCACTGCTTACCAGTTGGAGGAGCTGGAGCGTGCCTTTGAGAGAGCCCCCTACCCTGACGTATTTGCCCGGGAAGAGCTCGCCCTTCGTCTAAGACTGAGTGAGTCCAGAGTCCAAGTCTGGTTCCAGAATCGGAGGGCCAAATGGAGGAAGCGGGAGCCGCCGCGGAAGAGCCCAGGCTACGTTGCTACCAACCCAGGTATGTAGTATTTTATCATAACAAAACTGAAGGCCTTGTATTTTTCATGATGAAAATTAACTATTTTCCCGGAAATACCGTACCATTGACTGGAATAAGTACGTTTCTATAGTGCAACAATTAGCTGACCTAAATTAATCGTATCTCAAAAGAGTAGCAGAATCCAATAAGACTTGTATTCTCCGGTAAAAATCAATATTTTTCCGGCACGGAATTGTTCCTTGAAACTAAAATTATGCCCATTGTTTCCCAGGTGGGAACTCATCTCTGAGTTTTGGAGGGTTTGGTTCCCCTCACGGGTCCCTCTTGCCGCCGCCCCCTCCGCCCAACCAAGGGGACTGGCCCTACGGGGCTTACGGGAGTGGAGGTCAATTGGAGACAGCCGGCCCGCCATCTTCCGCCGGGCAGCAGTATTTGTCTTACAGCCCGCCGCCTGGGTCCTCGGGCCCCGGGCCGGGCGGGTTCCACCAGAACCACTACGTTCCCTACTCTTCAATGATGTTCAATCCAGGGGGACAGAATGAGGGATCGGGCGGGCCGGGCTTCTACAGCGTGGGCATGAATGGGTCCGGCGGCCCAATGCTCTCAGGCGGGAACCCGAACCTGCCCATGACCTCGGCCCCCTCCCCCATGAGTGGGCCCGAGGACTCGGCCTACAAGCTCGAGTTCAGCTCAATGGTTGAGGACAAGATCCTAGGGGAGGGCGGAGGGGCGGAGTCAGGCAGTCGGAGCCCGCCTCTCACAGCCCCCTCCCCCACGCTCCTCGTCTCAGTGACGAAAACTAACTGAGGGCCCTATTCAGAGTCAACTGGATTATATTAGGGCTAACATTGAAGACACCATAAGATTAATCCCAGTTAATTAACCCAAAGAAAATATTTGACACAAGTAACTTACTTTGACCTTTGACCCTTGCTTCGACCCATTACCGCCAGAGCTCCTAAGCCTGTCCTAAGCTATTCAAAACAAAGCTATCCAAACTTAACCTAACCAAAAGAAAGCTATCCAAACCTAACCTAACCAAACGTAGCGCAACCTAACCAAACCGAAGCTATCCGAACCTAACCTGACCTAACCACACCAACGCTATTCAAACCTAAGCTATCCAAACGTAAGCTGACACAACCTAAGCTACCCATACCTAACCCAAAGTTCGAGTAAGTTATTTTTGGGTGAAGAATTAAATACTTTTGGTGAAAAGTGGGATTATCTTTGGTGTGATTAACAAATGAAATAAGTCATACCATAACAGAGAGTTACCATACACTCAGCTACTCCTATCATAGGATACTCCTACCTCTTCGCTTTACATTAGTTATTAATTAGTTAGACAAAATAGAATACTAGTGGGAACGGGATTTCAAATTAATTCAAGACAGCACATTGATTGTATCAATTTAAAACACCTTGAAATTAATTTTGCCATTTAGGAAATAGAGCAGTTGTTCAAGTCAACGTCAGACGCAGAGAATCTAGGTATAGGTTAATACTTAATGCGGATTTAAAGTTACCATAATAAATCATGTCATTGGTACATATTTATTTCATGCGGGAACCCCCACCATGATTACTAGAAGTATACAGTATTTTCTGTACAATACAAAATACAAAACTTAAGTATTCCAATGATATTACTATACAGTAGGTAGTCCTGAAAGTTGAAAGAGGGAATTTTGTGAAATAGATAGAGCTGTAACATTGTGTGTGTATGTATGTAGGTATACCAAGTTATCTATGAAGGAATAAACCTCAAAATAGTCAGAGCATAAACCTCAGTGCCTTAAATGTGCCATAAATACGATGTAGTCTAAAGTACTACTCACTCCTGTTGTGTAATTGTGACTCGTAATTTAGTGCCCAGTAGTAATGAAAAATCCTGGAAACCAAAGTACATACCATATACCACAACGACAAGGCTCCTACTATAATTAATATTTCTTCGCTGCAGTTACTCATTAAGTTCCCCTTCTAGCCGCTAATTAGAGGTAAGTATGTAATTAGTTTTATGGGGATTTTTTTGCCCCTTCCTCCGTGTGGTCGTTCTAATCCGGTGATCGTCTGTGTGGTTTTACCCTAAATTTCCATGTCAGGGCATTTATGCCTGATAAAGCTCTAATAGCTATTCAGACCTATTCTACTCCTTGCTACTACAAATACTATTTCACTCTCTTCAAATGATAACTTGGTAGTAATTAGCTATTAATTTAGGAGAATAAACTAGGAATAGTACTCCAGTCCTATCACTCCCAACTCTTGGTTTATTGTGCTGTACCTACATAGTACTATGCTACTCGACTTACGACTTATTACTTCCTAATGTACTACTCTGTATCAAACAAAATGTTCCAGAAAATGAATAAACCCAAATCCCGAATTCTACCATTCACGGAATGCCTAAAACTAAATCGTTTTATTTTCAGCCTACAAGGCTAAAGCGTAGGCCTCGCTTTAAATATTGGGTTTGTATCGGAACTAAAAAGGGATGACCTGTATAACGGGGACAATGAATACTCCTATATTCATTTAGAAAATTCTGCCTTTCCGCCTATTTGAACGACCACTCATCATCGGGTTCATCTTCATCGTCATCATCAATACTTACAATAGGAACAGGTGCTGCAACTGGCGCGTTCCGACCACGACGCGGGCCTCTCGTAGTGGCCGAAGATGCCTGTGAAGACTGCGCTGACTCATTAGACCTGCTGCTTAATGCCCGCTCAGTATTTCCTGTATTAGATAAATATACATTTCTCATAAAAATATGTCCGTAACAAATGGGGAAAGCAAAGTAGGTATGTGAATGTGTTAGTTTATTACGAGTAGTGCTCCTGGTTGACTTGGCTGGGGATGATGCTGTAGGAGCTAAACGGGTCGATTTAGCAGGAGATGACGCTGGCATAGGTACAGGTGCCGGTCCAGCAATATTTGGTCGGGAAGTCCGGCGCTCAAAAAATGAGAAGTCGTCCTCCTCCTCTACTTGGTCCATTGGCTCTACAGGGTCCGAGGTTTCACCACGACCGAAGTTCACATTGTTATTAGCCGGCGCGTTCCGGCGCCTGGGAGCATTAATCGGCCCAGCGTCATCATCCAAATTCGGTTCATCAAGATCAAGAAGTGCGAAGTTGGTTGTATTGAATGGGCGGAAGTTAAATGTCCTATCACTCCGAGCAGTTGTTGTAGTGTTCATAGAGTCTTCAGCATTGATAACAGACGAGTTTTGAGCCAAAGGAACAACCTTCCGGAACGTCTTGAAATTCTTCACCTCCCGGCCTCCAACTGTTTGGACAACTGTGACCGCGGGTCGTTTGGGTCCGGATATTAGCAACTTGACAAAGGTATAAGCCAACGGTTTGATGTCATTTTCATCAATAACTTCATTTTTGTCGCCGCCACTGCCACTTGACCAGAAATAAGCATCAGGGTTGAACTTTAATTAAAAACAAAATAACAGCTCGAATTACGTTGTAAGACGGAAATCGAGATGAAAATGAGAACACAGACACGCGTTTATAGTTCATACCTTAATATCAGCCTTGGTTTCAGTCGCGGCGATGGAAGTCGAAGCTTCCGGTTCATTTTGATCAACTTTCACCTCAACTCGCCTCTTCTTTGTAGTCGCTCCATGTTGTTCCAAATCAACGATCACGGGCTCCTCAGGCTTCTTCCGTTTTGTTGAGCTGTCTGCAGGCCGTGAACGAGGGCTGACTCTTCTGCGTTGCGGTTCCAAGTCGCCCGGCATCTCTGGTGAAGCCGGAATGACATCATTCTCACGATCCGCAGAGCTGATCACTGAAAGTTGGGTATCTAGCATCGAAGTGTCCAAAGTATTAACTGTAGCCTGTGTATTAACTTGTTTCTGTGATACGGCCCGAGTCATCCTTTTTGGTTCCGTAGGTTGAGAGTCTGGGACAACTGATCTTTGAGTGCTACTGACTGAAACGGGCATTACGGTATCATCGTCGTCTTCGTCATCGCTCACTCCAAAGATCGCAGCCAGCGTTCTGTTGTTCTTCTTCTTCTCCTCAGACCGATCAAGGGAAGATTTAGGAGTAGGAGACATTTGGCATTGTCTTTTGGATTGCTGTTCTGCTGGGGAAACCACTGGGTCGCGTCTATTCGCACAGAGAACAGTCAGTTAATATTTATATCTTGAACGGCTAAGCTATTCTTATTTCGTAAATGCGAAGAGTGAATAGTATAAACTACTAATCAGCCAAAAAGGGGTCAGAACGTAAGAATTAAATGTTGTTCAAAATATTCGACTTCTTCACAGCATTCAAAGTTTTTATTCTACATTCACCGGTAGCCAAAAATTTTAGTATCTCTTATAGTGCCAAATATATAGCTACAGACTGTCGCTTCAAATGAAGGGTGCAAAAGAGTAGGTTGATCTCAGTTAGATCACTTAAGTTCCGCCACATATTATGGAAGGCATAGCCCAATACCAAATAGCAATGATAAATACGTGCCCGCGTTGAGTGTATAGAGGCACAGAAACAGGCAGAAGTTAACTGGCCCTCCTGAAGTGGGAAAGGAAACAAGTAGAACGTTGGAATTTAAAATTATGACCAGTTGATGACAATTACATCTTAAATATTTCAAAATTACAACATCTTTGGATGATTTCACCCATAAGTGCCAAGTCAAAGCTTAATGAATTAATACTTCGTACAGTACTAATCTAGTCATAATTGCGCAGCAAAATCAATCCACAATTTCCACCTTAACATTTTCGGTCTTAATAATACACTCGAACCTTCTTTTGCTCCCAGATGGACCATCATCAGCAGCGTCATTTTTGCCTTTTCTCACACAGCTTTTGGAGGAAGATGATGCAGTTTGACTCTCTTGCTCACTGCTGTAGGCCTGCTGCTCTTCTTTAATTATTGGTGTCGGAACCTCAAACTTCATTGGTTTATTTACTTCAACAGGGCCTCTAGTCTTCGGTGGACTTGGCTCAATAACAACGGAATCATTAATAACGCTACGGTTTGATTGAGACTGTGTATGAAATACACGCTGGCTCTGTCCTTGTGACTGGGACTCCGGGCAAATAACCGACGCCTTCGCGGATGATAACTGCGTTTGGGATGTCAATGATTGTGGCCCAGTGACGCTGCTTCGTTTTGCATAAGGGTTACAATATTGCTGTACACTACAGCCTAAGGCAGCAAATCCTATTTCGGAGTCGGAAATCAATCTTTTCTTTGCAGACAGATAAACATCTTTGTTAAACAAAAAGGTTAAAGATAAGTACTTACTTCGTATAAGCATATTACAGTATTGAATTGAGTATTATTCTTACCAAGTGCGGCTTTCAGCTTGCCATCAGTATCGGGCCTGGATGTCGAAGAAAGAATCAAAGTACTCGGATCCTTGAGAGTGGCTGGCGAAACTGCAGTAATAATTCCAGTTTCTCCTCCTCCACACTTAACAGCTACCCCAAGTTTCTTGATACTTTTCATACTGTCAAAGAGAAAGAGTTTCCCACGAAACAAGGTTGGTCTTCTCGGATCAGGCTGAAAGCCAGAATTATATGACGATAGTGATGGCTCGGCTAATGGTGGAAAATAGTCTTCTGGCTTCGGAGTTGAGGATTTGCTAGCTTCAATAGCTGATAAATAGTCCTTGAAGAAAACGGGTGCAACAATATACTTTGCAGAGAGTATGGCACAAACAACTTTGACAGTGAGCGATACTTTGTCCATAACACAATAGCTGCAACTTTCCTTCCACTCTCCGATCAAATGACCTCCCATTCGACAAAGTACTTTCTTCAACTGCGAAGTGTTCTCTGAGCTTAATGTCGATGAGGTTACTACAAGAGGTGTATATTCCACCCTAATAATTTTTATAAACAAACAAACAAAATTGACTTTATTAGGCATTTCACATTGTCATGTAGAGAATTAGAGTATTTAATAACTGAGACTCGGCCGCTGCGCTGGCCTCGGCTAGTCGCACATACAGAACACATGTAGTTATCTAACACGACGCCTACCTGAATTCGTTCCATTGATAACCAAATCGAAATCGGTCATTAGGAGCCAGCGTGACAGGATCCCGCATTGCAATGGGCGTCTTTTGTGTTATGCCATTATTCACAAACGTACCAAATTTTGATCCAAGGTCCGTGACAATGACTGAAGGTGTTAACATGTCACTGGTCTACGGAACAAAATCAGACTTAAGATTTTCTCGCACAGTTACTTGCGAAAAATCATAAGGCAGATAATCCATAATCCTATAAATAATTGATAATTGTAATGTTGCTATTTAGTAAGCTTCACCCACAACACTTACAACATTAGCCATAGGATAATCCACATTTAATTGGGCATGGGTTCGGCTGATGGAAGAATCATCAGGGAAGGAAAGATCCATGTTTTTTCTCCCAACTGAATAAATCTTGTCTGTCAGAAGAATGCACTCCACTATAAAAGGACAGCCAAAAAGACTCATTCAAAATTAAAATCATGGGTTTTCTAAAATGAGTGCCTTTTACAAGGCGACACATATGTATAAATAATTGTCTCTGCCCCATTAGTTTTAAATTATGCTGTAGAGGAACTGTAGAATGTAGTTGTAAGGTAAACACCTACGTCACGTAGGCATTTACCTGATAACTTACAACATAATACAACTGAAACTGGGACCTGAGATTGGTACCCAAAATCCACAGAAATATAATATTAAATACGAATATTGATGATTGGTAATTCATAGGTACTAACCGAGAGCCTTTCCATCCCTGGGGGTTGTCTGCTTGATTTTAATCATTGTCGCCTGAAAATCGTGTTGTGAATCCAGATATTATGTAACAAGTTATGATGCTACAGCCTACAGCCGCAACTATCGAAGGACTCCCTTTACTGTTAACTGTTAACTAATAAATCACGTTGTTGACTTTTGTGGGCAGTTGGAGAGAAACAATCCCGGAAACTTTGAAAAACAAACTATGGACTGACTATAATTTACCGACCTCCACTAGTACAAATCTCCACAAACCTCAGAGTTGCGCATTCTAAATAAGACGTAATCCACGTGGCTTCGTGCCGGACGTTCAGTTAGACCAAATGTTTCCCTACAATCGTGGTAATCTAACCTAACCTAACTTAAGGTGATAATTGGCTTAACCGAACTTAAACTCATAAATGCCCGTCTGAAACGGTTAGTAGAGTTTAGTCAGACCGCAAACCACTGCCAAATCATGACTTGTGATTTCAACTTTCCCGCCTTAACTTCCCTAGTGCAGTGCACTATGGCCAATTAGAGGGTAAAAGAGCGACCAAGGTCTTCCCGTATTCGTTTTTGTTCTCTTTGTGCTTTCACACTTACAAAAATTTGGTAAGTGGTTCGCCAAGTTTACCCATAGTGGAGTTTATAAAGTTGTATGTACAGTACATTCTGAATTATCAAGTATGGTTTGATGTTTGATTGATAAAGGTTCCAGTTTCCAGTGCAGTACAGTAGTAGTAGTCCAATGCAGCAGTGTTGCTTGCTGTTTACTCTATGGATGTATGTATATACATATATTAATTATGGTTCTCTCTTTAGGCTGAGTACCTATTCATACTACACAGATATTACGGCTTACGGCTTATTTAGTGATAAGGGATGAGTGTAGGTGTTATAAGTCAAGTGATAAGAAGGCCTAAGCTCAGGGTCAGGAGGGCTCTCCTTTCACTTTCACACTATACGATAAGCCTTAAGCCTTATCTTGCCGGCACTCACTGTCCCTTTCTGTTTCTCCTTGTTTTGCTCAATAATAGGTACAATAGTCTTATCTTTTGTCTTCCTTTGTCCTTACCCGTTACCGTACAACGTATGACGTAAACATATAATACTGCACGCAAATTAATTAAAAAAGCCCTTAGTAACTGTGTATGTGCCTAGTGCCTAGCTATTTATTACTGCTCTTCGCTGAACACGGAACTCCACAGGCCATTTCGTGCCAATCTGTATTAACTCAGGTAAGTATATTAACTCTTATATGTATTTTCTACTACATGTATTAGTTAAGTATTTTAGCATTACACATTTAGTATTATTGCCGCCTTATATTTGATGATGCTGTCATGCAACTGTACTATGAATACCAACCACTGAACTAACTAAAATTTCTTATAATACACAGTGGCAATAAATACTCAACTCCTTTCCCGTTGCTCCTACTCAATAGCACCTGCGTCATTCAAAATCAAAAGGCATGGGAACTGAAAATCATGTTACAAAAGAAGTAAGTTTGTGCATGAATTCCTTGATTATAAATTATAAAAACTGTCAGGTAGCAAGTCAGGGCAGATATTCGGTCAGAAAGCAAGCTAAGCGGGGTCCTTGTTCCTGACTGCATGTCCTATTCCCTATGCTCACTAGCTATTGTAACTATATATGTTGACTGATATACTAAATTCCAATTCTCAATTCCCAAGGTCAAGTGCTTGGCAATTTTCATTTTCACTATTAATCCGGATTTCTTCCCATGCGACGCAGGTTCCATCACTAACGATAATTCATTACAATGATGTATACGACGTGGAAGGTCAGAAGACGGAGCCTGTTGGTGGAGCGGCTCGGTTCTGCACCGCCGTGAACAGTTTTTCTCATTTGAACCCAATTGTGCTCTTCTCTGGGGACTGCTTCTCACCTAGTCTATGTATGTGGGAGTTGAAATTAGCATTCCAATTATAATTGGGAAAAGTAGTTATTAGTGATCAAGGGCGTCATGTTATACAGTAGTAACTACAACTATATATATATAAATACTATCTAAATTCGTGTTCCTAACTAATTCTTTGTTTGCACTTTTCAGTGAGTTCAATTACGAAGGGTGAACAAATGGTTCCTGTTCTAAACTCTGTCAGTACAACTTGTGCTGTTTATGGAAATCATGAGTTCGGTTGGTACTACATATCATCTTGTGTTGTATGCTGTTGATGGACGCAGTTACTTCATGTAATATTTGTTTGCCATAATTAAGTTTTTTCTGATTCAAATTTTTTTCAATTCTCAGATTTTGGTGTGGATATACTTGCAAACTTGGTTCAGAAAACTACGTTTCCGTGGCTTATGTCCAATGTAGTTGACAACGAAACAGGAGCACCTTTAGGCGATGGTTTAGTCAAACACATCATTGAAAATAATGGAAAGAAAATAGGACTGGTGAGTTTAGTTTATTTGACTCAGTTGTTAACAGTGTACGAATCCAATATCTAGGCGATTATATACTTCAACTCGTTCTAAAACTTAACAGCAATACACATTTTTAGATGGGCTTAGTTGAGTGGGAGTGGATGGAAACTCTTGCCACAATAGATCCAGATGCAGTTACGTTTAGGGACTACGTTGAGGTTGGGAATGAATTAGCAAAGGAGTTGCGAGAAGAGGTTTGTAAATGAGCTTTCATTCTGCAAGCTTAGCAATTTTTTCATAATTGAACGTAAAACTGTTTTACTGTACCTTAGGGCTGTGACCTGGTTATTGCACTGACCCATATGCGTTTCGTCAATGATGTTCGACTTGGTGAAAAGGCTGTAGGAATTGATATTGTGTTAGGGGGGCATGATCATGTATACGATGTAAAACACGTAAGTACCAACCCATACTAATGTTCGTTAAATTACGTGTCCCAAAATATTCATAATCAATTCTAACACTCACGTCGTCTGCAGATTCGTGGGATTCCGGTTATGAAGAGCGGGACTGATTTTCGGGACTTTAGTGTCATCACTGTGACGTGGCCAGAGGGGTCAAAAATGAAGCCTCGGTTTGGAATTGAAAGAATTTCTGTCACAACTGATTATGTGGAGGACCCTCAACTCAAGGAAACGTTGGATGAATATTCGAGTGAGACATGTAGCATAGTTGTATATTATGCAACCTGTTGTCTGTATGTAATTATACTGAGTCTTAAAAAAAATATGGTCTGTTTTTCAGAATTAATGAGCTCAAAAATGGGAGATGTGCTTGGAGAATTTCACTGTGATCTTGATGGCCGATTCAGCGTCGTTAGAACGGGAGAGTCCAACTTGGGCAATTTTATGTGCGACATAATGGTTGCATGCACAAATGCCGATTGTGCTATTCTCAATTCTGGAACTTTGCGATCTGATCGTATTCATCACGCAGGGCCGTTTACTCGGAAGGATTTATTAACTGTTCTTCCTTTGATGGACTCCTTGTGCGTGTTGAATGTTTTAGGTTAGCCATTATACAGTCTTTTATAGTGAGTCTAAATGAATCAATATTCATGCCTTATGTTTAAAACACAGGATCACAAATTATTGACGCCTTAGAAAACGGGGTTTCCCAATATCCGAAGTTCGAGGGCCGTTTCCCCCAAGTTTCCGGCATAAAGTTTGCCTTCAACCCGAACAACCCTTCTGGAAGTAGAATTGACCCAAAGTTTGTTATGATTGGGGACGAGTTCATTCAAATTCATCAGTATTATCGTCTCGTGACGAAGAAGTATGTTGCAACTGGGCATGATGGTTACACTGTTCTATGTAGTGCTGAAGTTTTGGTAAGTCGAATTCAAGTTTGGTTTGGTAGTAATGTTAATGAACAAGGGAATACATATTAATTTCATAGGCGGAT
Source organism: Hypogastrura burkilli (assembly GCA_034696285.1). Lineage (NCBI taxonomy): Eukaryota > Metazoa > Arthropoda > Collembola > Poduromorpha > Hypogastruridae > Hypogastrura > Hypogastrura burkilli. The sequence goes on from JAQFZY010001318.1 coordinate 13,707, forward strand.
GAAGAGGCATGCATAGAGCTCTCCATTGCAGTACAGAATCATTTTCATGCAATTGAGATGGTGACTGGACACACAGGGAAGAACTCCCGTCATCATCAGTCACTTGTAACTCTCTCACGTCGACACAGTCTCCTTCGTTCTATGACGACACTCGGTGTCCACGAAGTGTCTCCCGGGCACAGTCCACATACGCTTGAGCGGGGTATGTCCCTCTCGCTCTCGCCCCGTCCCTCATTGTCACGGCAGGGAAATGTTGTGGAAGACATGGAAAAGAATACTTGCAAACTGGAACCAAAGGTCGAAGGACGAATTCTTGTGGCTCACAATAAGGAGGTAAGCATATCGCTTCCACATAAATACTACTGCTACTTGTAACAACATAAACATGTGCTGTATTTTAGATTTTACAAGATCTCATCAATCAGAGGAAGGCCTGGGAAGGTGAGCATGTAATTAAAGAGGAAGATGAAAATGGGAGCCCAACTGGTAAGCCGTCCGAAGACAACGATGAGCCCATTGTATTGTTCAGTATTGATGCATGAAGACTGTATGAGATTTTGGATTAATCTACTAACGAATTGGCAGACGTAGCTAGACGTAGCAAGGTTTTCTGTGAAGGCAATACAAAGTCGTGCTTGAGCTCTTCAAGTGTTCAAGTGCTCTTCAGCGTAACATTTAGGCATTAGTTTTTAGTATTAATCAAATTCTAAAAACAATTATGCTCAGTTACCGATTCCACGTTGTTATGCCGTATTAGTATTATACGTACAAGTACCTACATATAATTTCCCGCAAATTCTCCTTCATAAGCTTTCGGTGTGTCGCCCTGCTTTTTCAATTATTGCAGATTAGGCACCCAAACGGCTGTCTTTATCGAGGTACATCTTAGTCGTTTCAATGTGCTCCGAGCTGAATCGTTTTCCCAGTTTTCCCATAATGCATTGAAGTTGTGTTATGTAACGTTATACAAGTCCATTTCTTTTGTGATATAATATATAAATACAATATCTGGTCAGATAACATACATGTAGTTAGTTGAAAATTGTGAGCCGGTGGTGGTGTGAAAGGAGTAATTGAAGTACAAGTTCGATAATTTAATAAGCATTAATCCACTATCCGTACCTACGTATACTCTTATTTTAAGACTTTGGCTTTAATAAATGAATTCCTAACGTGCTTATTGTTTTAAATATGGCATATACTGTAGTATGCAATAATACCACGATTTCTTGATTGTGATATTAAACGGAATTTTCTAGATGTGACCATGTCATTCCGTCTTCTACTAATGTAGTCGTTAACCAAGTATAATATATACTACGTACAATTGTTGTTTATTGTTAATGTTATCCATTCCGTTTTGTGATATAATAATTGTTAACTCATCTTGATTTTGAGTTATAAGTAGCTCGTAGTCTCACAAATGACGAACAAAGCATGAATAAATTAAATATCTTCAGCACTAATGTTTGACACTTGACTTAATAATATTTATACGAATTCCCTTCACTGGATTATTAGTTTTAACTTTAAATAATAATTTTTGGTAAGCAGAGGCGGGGAAAGTACTCTCCAGGCTTCGTGCTCTCCATTCAGCGGCATTATCAGCCTCAGAAGTCTGTGAATCAGAGGAAGATGGTTTGGCGGAATCACTCGCCGTACCATATTTCGGCCTACAGGGAACCAATGTTTAGACTTGAAGATTTATAGATGATTATACATAGATTAATAGATTGAGATTGTCTGATCCTTACTGATCTTAGTAAAATGAACTATGTATGTAGCATAGATATAGATAGGTATTATAGTGTAGTAGATACTTATTTTGAAACTTGTCTTTAAATACTTAACGCACTACCCACCCTCGAAAAAGACAAAATGAAATTAAAATCAGTAATGAATACGCCTAGAAACGGGGTCCTAGGCTTGTAACTAAAAATTCTGTTTTGAAAGTACATTATGATGTCATCGAAACTGGGCGTTGACAAATGGCCCCTCCTTGTTTACTCCAATTGTTTTCGAAAAGCTCTAATTCCCAATGTGAGCCAGGGGTCAAGATCAGTCGATGATTGACTGCTAAAGTGATAAGACGTATAGCAAAGATGTACAGCGTGAACAAGATGAGCGCCGCCATTATGGCTGGTTTTACGAGGGTGTGTATGGCCCTGCTACGATGGGTATTCGTTTATTGGGACCAGGACGAGGAGTTCAACAACCACTTGGCCTGCGTCGCCATTCACGAATCTGACGATGAGGGAGAGGACATGGAGGCCGAAGCATTCGAAGATGCTCTGGAGGACCTTGACGAGGACGATGATGAGGAGCTGATCCCATTATGGTTCTTCGGATGCCAACCGAAGCCTGAACTGGATCTCCCAAAGAATATATCTCCGAGTGTCTGGGACGAAGCCCAGGAGTTCAACAACTACGTCGCCATAAATGAATCTGACGACGAGGGAGAGGACACAGACGCAGAAACATTTGAAGCCGCTCTCGATGACCATGGAGAGGGCGATGATGAGGAGCTGATCCCATTATGGTTCTTCGGAAACCAACCGAAGCCCGAACCGGATCTCCCAAAGAATATATCTCCGAGTGTCTGGGACGAAGCCCAGGAGTTCAACAACTACGTCGCCATAAATGAAT
>JAQFZY010001319.1:0-16352 GCA_034696285.1 Hypogastrura burkilli
ATTGTGAAAAAAGTGTACACAGCGAGTTGTGGCTATTTTGAGGTTAGGGTGTAACATGATACATGATGCACGTTTCGCTTAAAACCCATTGCTCGCACTAGTAAAGTTGAATATTTATATTACACAGTCGGTTAATGTATGTCAGATGAAATTGTTAACCTAACCTAACTTATTGATATACTAGTAGCCAGAAATTATGGTGTATTTATAATGAATCACGTAACAGCAACCATACATATAAGTTATTCTTCAATGAAAAAGTTTGTTTAATTCGACTTTTAGATAGATAGATTTTAGATAGTTCGTAACATCAGATTGGCTTTTAAGGTACCTATTGGTAAGGTACCTCCCACAACCCATCCCATCGATACCATCTCCCATACCAGCCATACCATCTCCTATACCAGCCATACCGTCTCCCATACCACCCATACCAGCCATACCATCTCCCATACCAGCCATACCATCTCCCATACCAGCCATACCATCTCCCATACCAGCCATACCACCTCCCAACTCTGATACCAGCCATACCACCTCCTATGCCAGCCATACCACCTCCCTGCCAGCCATACCATCTCTGATACCAGCCATACCACCTCCCATTACGGCCATAGCTGCCATACCATTTCTCATACCAGCCGTACCATCTCTCATTCCAGCCATACCACCTCCCATACCGGCCATGCCAGCTCTCATACAAGCCATAACACATCCCATCCTCGCCATACCAGCCATACCATCTCTCATTACAGCCATACCACCTCCCATATCGGCCATAACCCAACCATACCAGACATACCAGCTGCTCGAAATTATACTATGCAAAAGTGCGAAACAGGAAGTACCCACCTAACTTACACTCAGCCTCAGACTGAATGATAAAATGCCCCCATACTTCTGATTCCAAAGTTTACCTGTTCGAAGTCCACTAAAGCTGAATTAAAGTAGGTGAAACTAACTAATTAATTGACAAATCCAATTCCAATGTCTCTAACCGACGAAAAACGAAAAAAAAAGATACAAAACGGGGCCCGAGTAAGAGCGACTATAAAGGTCATTCACCTATTGAAGGGTTTGCTTTGACTGCATATGCCCAAGCTGGCGGTAGTTTTAAAATCCTAAATACTTGAGAAAAAAATGTTTTGAACGTACAAAACTTTATTCGACTCGTTCTGGTACTAGACTCTAAGGTAATAGGTGTTCTTAACTACTAGCCCCACATGTGCAACTACTACATGGCGGAGCAGAAGCCTTGGTCATCACCGGGCATTGTAAAAAAAAACCAGAATTCCTGTTTAGTAAACACTATTGGCAACTTTTTTCCTAGATGGTCTATTCATAGCTCCGCCCCCTTTTCCGTTACAGGCCAATTACAGAACGAACCGCTGTAGAAGCGCACAACTTCACACACTTAACCTGTTATGCGCGCGTACAACATTACTTACGTACGTACACGCACACCACACACCACCACCCAACCGCCCGCACCCTACTCTCTTCTAATGGCGAGCCTGGTATACTAATCTGGGTTGTGTGTTGTTTGTATATTGGTTCACCAACTAACTTCCGCAAAGGGCACAAGTTTTAAAACACTTTCCAGTTAAGTTTTGAACAGTTTACGACGTACGAAACGTTTTTTAATTGTGTAGTTTTAAAGGTAGGTATTAACTATTTCCTTAATTAACCCAACCTGTGATACAACTACATACATGGGAGAGCAGAAGCCTTGGTCATCATCGGGCATTATCAAAGAAAATAGAATTCATATACGCATGTATGTTACTATGGGAGACGGAAGACCGGCAGCGGCGGGTCCCGTTGTTATTATTTAGTAAACACTGTCAACTTTTTTCCTGCATGGTCTATTCATAGCTCCGCCCCCTTCCCCGTTACCGGCCAATTACAGAACGAATAAAGGGAACCCAGCCTCGGACTGAGTGAGACATAGAAAGACTAACTTACATAAGAGGATATCCCGGGTGGGCAGTTGCCCCCCTTTCCCACCCCAGTGTTAGCCACTGTGCAAGTAATGCTTCTACGTAGATATATACTACTATGTATGTATTTACCTACATTATGTACATAGTATGTAGACTTGGTTCTCAGGGTACCTCTGCGTTGGGTTTAGTGACATGTGCTTATTCAGATTGAGAAGGGCATATTCATTCGTATCTGTCGGCTGACGGAGTGGGCCAAAGTGTGAGAGAAATGAAACAAATCTTGTGTCACTAACTTGGTCACTTATGGAGAGCGACGGGGCTGTGGCCCAAAAGATGCGAGAGGGACTGGCTGACACTTATGCGAAATGGAATCATGTGTAATCCCTTTGTGTTCTGTGCATCATGTTGTTTTGGTGGATGAATGGCTGTAGACAAAGTTCTAAGTTTGGCCTTTCCCCTTCCAGTCTTTCTTCCCATTCTTTTGGCTGGCCTACTGGGTATTTCCTAGTTCTCACTCAGAGGCCTGGCCCAGGACAAGCAGGGGCATCGATTTCCCCATAAACGACTCTCTCCTCCCTACTTGGGCCGAGGAGTGTGTCGTAGACTCTTAGCATGGCGTAGATCCCGCATTAACCAATTTCATAAACCGGCCTATTCCAACCCTCTATGTAAAATTCACCCTTCCCCTCTTGACAGACTCAAGCTCGGCGGAGTCAAAGTCAAACACTCTTACCATTCTAAACGTCAATCAACAGTCCGAACATAAGCCTTCCGGGCTAAATCCCACCTGTCACAATCCAATTAGTCTGATGCCCAATTCACTGGCATATCATAATTTAGGAAAATTGTAGGAACTCACGTGGGTAAATTATTGAATACATCCCGGTCAACCGGGTTTCCTAGAACCAGAGCAAAGGAAAGGTCGGACTTGGACTCCAAGTATGGATAATTAATCCATGCCTTAATTCTGCATAGGAGTGGGCCCGGATGAGTCATAGTTGGGCGTAATGTTGAGTGGTGAAATGCCATGCGGGTTGGAGTTGGAGCTAGAGCGAGCTAGAGCTATAGCGTTTGAACAAAGCGGGTAGAATGGAGGGGGAAGGGAGAAGGGCCATTCTGCCTGTTCCGGGACAGAAGAGAGGCCCAATAATGGATAGACGCCCGCTGTCCTCCACTACATTTAGCTCTGGCTCCTTCCCTCCTGCATGATTCCTGCCCATGAAGAATGGAGAATACAGCGGAGAGGGATACTAAAAATTGAAACCCGGGGTTCTAATCTAGACCAGGGACCTTTTATTACCTCTTTTCACTTATCTTCGTTTCGATGGCACGGCTTGGGTTCGCTCGGACTCCCTTACTCTTCCTTCCCCCACACTAAACAAAACAAAGTTATTTGCCTCAGCCTATTATCCAATCAATGAGCTGGCATTCGTATTTTCCAGAATTAGTCACCCCAACCTATCATAGGCTAACCTAGACTAACATAGGACTTATTTTTGGAAGGGGTACTATTTTGGTGCAGAAATAAATATCGATTTTACGAGAAAAGTTTAGATCCAACTAGCTGTTAGGTATGGTTCGATTAAGCTCGATTAGGTTAATAGCTGTATGGGTAGATTTGGAGTAGAAAAACTAATTTATTCAGCCGAATGTTGCTACTTACAGCTTCTTTCTTCCCTGGAGGTATAGCCAATACAGGCCTCAGGGTTAAGTTGGTTATATCATATCAAACGTTCTTACATCAGGTTGGGTGGTTTTTACCAATTGGGTCGGTTTGAACTAGAAATATTTTAGTCGGCTGAAGTTTACCATTTTCCAGGAAATCTCTAATTTTTCCTTACAAGTCTTTTTGTTTTAGAATGAAATGCTTAAAACTCTTAATATTAATGAGCTAACCCATTTTGTGGTATGTATATGTTCCTTATGGCATATGGCCTGTTTGTGTGACTCAGGTGCTCGTAGCGAGATTCCTCTTGGGACTGGAGATGATTTTTCGTTCCTTGCCCCCGACAGAAGGGACAATGGGCTGAAGACGGTGACTGATGGGGAGAAGAAAGTCCTCCTTGACTGCTCCGTCTCAAAGAGTCAAGACGTGGAACTGAGCTGGATGCTGGATGGGAAGGCGGTGGAGAACACGACAAGGCGCTACCAGATTGGATCCAATCTACTCATATCAAGAGTCCTTCGTGAATATGACACGGGGCCCTTCCAATGTCTGGCAGTCAACAGAAGCTCAGGTTTCAGCCTCACTAGCCCTTCAGTCTCACTCAACATCATATGTAAGTAAAGTACCCACCTACCTACATAGGCTTGGCACCTGATAAGTATTTCTACACCATCCTTCCCTGGTGGGGTCATGGTCCTATCAATTCCTACGTAAATTGAATTTCTGTAACAGCATTTGGTTTCTAATTAGAGATATAGGCGTAGAGAAAAAATAATATTTAAACCTAAACTTCGTTCAACTGTAAACGAATAAGAGAATGAATGGATATCTTTTTGGGCGAATACTATGAGGTAATTTACAATGTATCAAAACAGTGTTGCGTTGAAATGGGTTAATCCTCCTTTTGATTAGCTTAGGAGGATTATGGTTTGTTGTCGGCAAATTCAAAGCTATTCAAACATGACATTTACCTGAATGAAGTTCACGGATCCTATCAGCTCTCATTTACCATAGCTACATGCAAACTCGCTAAATATATTAGGCTTTCGCATTAATTTTGTTGGCAAAAGTAAACATGGCGTGTGCGTTTATGAATAATTAGCCCTCGTTCTGGTAGAGCTATTCATCTTCTCCCTGAACAGGTATGTAGAATGTATGTAGTAGAGTGTGTAGTTTACACATATTGCACTACAACTATATATTATCGGAATAGACTCTTTAAGTCTCCACGTCCACAATGTTTAGGAACCCGAAATGATAAACGTTTCCAGACATCCTCTACCACACCCGATAGAAGTATCTCTGTGTACTTTTGGCTTACTCCTGGTTTCTGCACAAACAGACACGAAGCTGGGATACGAGAAGGGAAGGCTCATGTTTTCTGTTATTAATATTCTCCCGTGTGGCTCGATTCATCCTAATTATCAACGCCATGCTCGTTGGGTGATAACTGGGCGCTTTACGACTCACCGCCACCAAGATTAAACTCATAACTCATGCCCAACTGTCAGAATCTCCACACGTTCGGCTACCTTAACTATCAATAAGTTCTCATTGTGTCCACTCCTATCTGGGTATAGCCAACCGCTACTACTACTTATTGGGCCTCCGCTATCTTACCCGCTCCTGGACCAAGCACTAGTAAACTGAGGTCTGGATTTCTAACTTGTAACGTGTTTGCTCTGCCCAAGCACCCCATCCGCTTTCTACGCCAATCTTTATTATTGCTCTGCTTCACTATCGCAGGTACTCGAGGTAAAAAGATGAGTACTATAGGGATGGATTCCATGTTTACCTGAATAAGTTTGTCTTGGATAAATAAAGTTGTAGTTCCCATGATCTAATCAAGATCAATGGTAGGTTATTATGGTAAGTTTTACCATTTACTTTCAATTTAGAACTCGAATCGTTACAATTCAAAATGGCGTATACATAAATTGAACATTTTTCCCAAACACATTTTAGAGCAAATGTATTGGTTTAAAAAGTACCTAAAGAATACTGAGTTATAGGCTAACAGAAGTGATTATCGAGCAGGAAATGCGTTGCGCTAGTTTATGTTAGATTAGGATTAGGTTTGATCAGCATTTAAACATTTTATTGGTGAGTTTTAAGACACGAGATATCTATCATCTACCCTACCCTTTCCCGCCATTACTGCAGTAAGAAGCGTTCGAAGCGGGTATGAAGTTAGAAATGGCCTAAAATATTTGTACTACAGGCCATGCTCCAGGCCCTCATTTTTCCTTCCCTTCTTGAACGAAGAAGACATAGTAAATCAAAACAGTAATTGTTTTCTTTGTTAACTTTCCCGTCTGGCATTTAGCCGCTGAAGGGATGGGTCGTAAGTCCATAGTCCATACTCGTATATATGTATGTATAGAACAAGAGTAGAGAGGTGAAGTACATACAAAAGAGTAAGCTTATGTAGCTCATTTGGAGGAGTCTCTGTGATCGTTACTAGTTACTACTCGTTACTATGCTGGAAGGATGCCCCTGGAACCCTCCCCCCGTCTCCTTTTAATCAGTACGAGGATCCCCTGGCCTCCTAATGCACCCAATTGTCAGAAGGATCAAATTCCAGAAGATACTTTTATTGTGGGTCTGGAGGAGGTCGGATTGGTGGAAGGGACATAAAAAGTATTCACAGAGAGCGGGGAAAGCCAGAGAAAGCCCCCGGTTGGGTTATAATTGGTCCTGAGCACATTTGGTCCATTCCGGCTAATGTGACATTTTCTGGAGGATCCCCCATCATCTCATCTGTCTCTTCTGCCCCAGCCTCTTCCCTATCTATCTCAAACATCAGGCAAGCCTATCCCATTCTCACCCTAAACTCCGGCCATTAGCCTCAAACTAAAAATATAAAAGGGAATCTCTGGCTACACAGACTCAGGCTCCAGGAACCGAAATTGGAATCCTTGAGTAGTGGTCCACGTCCAGAGCCCTCTCAGCCAAGAAGCACAGGAACAAGGATGAGCTGAGTCTATGTATGCAAAGTATGGGCGATTAGATTAGTTGAAGAATTTGTGTATTGCCCCCACGCAGCAGGAACTCATTATCGTAAATATAAGGTACTAGCGGGTAAAGCATTAAGTTAAGAACGGATATTGCGGAATAACTATTCGAATTTGAAATTGACATTGAGAGTAATGGGGGTCCATTAAGCTAGGTATAGCTGGGTACTTATGGTTTCTGGAGAAAGTATGATAACACTGTTGGATGAGTATGGGATAGTTTCTGAATGTGTGTTCTCCCTGATATAGCGGTATATCTTAAAAGTTAATTCAGTCTTTAAGATATGTATATACGATTGCTGAAAATGAATAATAGCTCTCAATTATGCAAATAGGATATTTCATCGCAAATCGCAACTAATCTTTACACCGTAGGATTCCTCGTGCATATTTTATTAGAATAAGTATTGACTTACATCATTCACTCTACTCTAAGGCTGAGTACTTAATGTAATAAGGGGACTCCCCTGTAAACGTCCTTCGTAACAAGGTGAAGCTGAGCATCTCATGTCTCATCTTCCTTCCTTTCAAGCTTAAAGAATAGATGTGAGAACAGTACTATAAGGTACATACTGCATAGTATGTATAAAGCTAAGCCTGTACGAATACGAAGGAGGCAATAAATGTGCCCTTAATAATCCGAAGGAATATTCTTAAGTGAATTTCTGTGTACACACCCGAGCATACTGATTTTGAGTATCCATGGGAAGGCGTTAGTTCTCTGGAGAGCTTGTGAATTAGGAGGGAAGGAAGACCTATCTCTACTACGTAGGTCTATCCTCTCCTTAGTCCCTCCCTATGTTATACATATAATATTAGTTTTTTAGGAGAGAGTATATTGGGAATGTCCGGGAAAGGAGAATGCTGGAGCCCATACCGCATCTATCTATCTCCTTTGGTCCGTCGTAAAACGGAACGACATTCATCTCCAGGCTTCGGGTTGGAGTATGAAGACGCATAAGCGACCAACTTTTATGACAGCCTTCCTTCTCCTCCCTTCTTTATTGGCCATATGGATAAAAACGTAAAGTCCCCTTCAGGAATAATGTCCAAAGGGTTAAAATGTTGGTGTACTGTAGTCTGGGCCATGAACAAAATTAAAGTTTGCTCGGCCTACTATCTAAATACTTTGTCCAAGTCCTGTCATCAATTATTTGCACTTTTATGCAGGCCAAATTTTCACACAGCTATTTGCGTCATGACCTGCTGTTGACCGTAAAAGCGGAATTTAACTCAGTTAGGGTCATTATACTGATAATAGGAAGCACTGTAAGAAGTAGACTATGATAAGTAGGAGAATGTTGACTTTAAGGTGAAAGTTCACTTTCACTTCGTAGTTATCAGTTCTCTCTCTGTCGGAACTGCAAGTAGAGTAGAAGGGGAATTACTTAACAAAGAGGTTCGACACCTAAATATATTAAAGTTTTTGTATACGTTCGCAGACTATCATTTCAATTTAATTATGCTAGCAAAGCTATTTTCCTTTATATTCCAGTACTCCTCCCAAGTCCTGATTAGGCTTAGTCATACCCATTGATGGCGTAAAAAGGTACTACAGAGCAACTCGGCTGAAAGGGACCCGGTTAATGGGGATTTCGCTTACATGGGACGAATATCCGTAGATTGGTTGGTCTATGTGTACTTCTTATGGGAGGATATACGCTTAAACGGGACCCGCTTAATAGGGAAAACCCTTTAAACGGGAGAAAAAAATAGAGTAATCCCGTTTAAAGGAAGTACATTGTATTTAGAAATCAGTCATTTACGATGCACTGCACTACGAGCCTAATCAATAACCTTAAGTGGCTTATAATTAGTATCTCATCTCATATTATACAAATATTCGAGCGCTTGCTCAAATGCACACCATATAAATTTAACCTCCACTTTTGCTTAAGCTCATATATAATGCCAGTTAAAGACAATCAGAAGAGTGGTAACAATGAGGAAGATTAGATCCATTCATCTGCGCCCCTTACTTAAGTATAATATTTAAAGTGCTATATTGTAAGCCGCTAAACCATCGTTTACGCTTTGCTGGGCTAAGTGCGGGAGTTAGGAGATTCGGTTCTTTTGCTCCTTCGATCACCCATAAAGCCCTTTTCCGTAGCGTACCTACCTACATACATACATGAAAGCAATGGGACTGATAAAGCTTTTAAGTGTTTCATTCAGGTTAATACAGTCTCTAATCTTGTTTCACACTTTGAACTAAAGACGTACGGTTGCCTGCAACACCGAGCACAAGGATATTGGGATTACTGCAAATGGGATTAGCTAAATAGTACATCATGGTGTAGTTGGTAGAATTGCTTGCCTAGTTTCCCACATTAGTTTAAGGTTAGACCCGCCGGAAGGCCATGTTCCATAATTCTTTTGGCCCCAAAATGCTGATGGAGTAAATTGTAGTCCGTCAGTCAATTTGGTCGTACTGTAGTATAGTGCATATGTAGTAGCTGAGGATGAAATAGAATAAAATGGAAGGAGGCAGCTAGAGAAAGCGGACTCAGTTCCCCTAAGGACTCCTGAAACTGAGGACTAGCTCCGGCTCGGCTCCTTCTTCCGAGCCCAAGAAAGGCAGAGAGCCTCATCTGGATCTATGGAGTTCCCTGGACCCTAAGTGCCGGGAAAGGATTGAGAAGGAAATGAGAGAAAGGGAAGGAAAATGAAATGAAGAGGCCAGATTGTATTGACGTCGTCCCTGGGATATCCTAAGATTCCCCACTCCATACCTACATACAAAGGACTTCTTCCCTTCTTGGCGGAGTCTAAACTATTTCCCTATCAGCGTGTGTGCAACATTCGACAACTCCTCTACTTTGCATACAAACAGAGAAATCAACTCTGGCCGCCCAGATCAAGTCAAGCCTACTTGGCTTAAATGTTTAACAGTAAAAGGAGAAGGGGAAAGCAGGGCTCGGTTCTCATGTTACACTTAGTAGTTGAGTCTAGTCTATACGCTACGCGAGGTGGGCTACAACCAGGGTCTATTTACATGGGCAGAAACCATTTGGAAAAATCTCAGTTCTCCGTAGTCATAATTGGAGGGTATATGCGTATGCTATTTTGGATTCAGGATTTCGACTATTATTATTGCGCTAAGCTTGGACAAGGGCTCCCTCTAATTTCATTCTTAGCATCTCATCCTGGACTAATGGACTGGACATATCCATTGCCCAATAACAATTTTATTTATGAGGACTTAAAGAATAATTTGGCTCAGCCTTATCCTTATGCCTTCGGGTAGTTCCTAGCCGTGTGTAGAAGCCGTAACATATCCTCCAGCGGAATTCTTTTTTATACTATTCCTCCTAAGAAAGCGTACTCATTACTATGCAAAGACGAGAGTGTAAAAATCTTAGAGGGATTTTATTCAAGATACTCCAACAGATCTCAAAAACTTTGGATCCCAAGTAATTTCCTTTAAACATTTGAACGTAGGAGAGGTATATGTACATCAGGAATGAAGGGGAACGATGCTTTTTGTTTTATTTTCTCCCTTCTGCCCACAGCCATTGGGGCCTCCACGGCATTCAAGTGCACGTGTATTTACTCGCCTGAGCCCATTCACTTTTATTTCATTGTCTCAAATAGTTGGGAAATGTTGGGCGGATGGAAATAGGACCCGGATCCCGTAACCTATCATTTATTCCTCTCCAATTCATTTCCGCTCTCCCTTAACTCTTGAAGCTAAATCGGGTTAAAGGAAAGGATGAATATTAAGAGATGGGAGGCAGAATCTGATGTTGAGGCTTTTGGTTGAACAGGAAGGCCTCTCTCTGTCTCTTTCATTCCAGCATCAGCGTCTTTGTTGTGGAGAGATTATAAGATCCCTTTTCGGTTCTATTTGAATGGCTGGCTGGGTCTTGGGTTTGGTCGTTTGGTTTTGGCTGTGTGTGGAACGGAGCTTGAACGGACAAGGTATTAAATTCAACTAAATAAATTCCCTTCCTACTGCATTTGGAATGGAGTGGGGCGTAAAACTTGTGTTTACATAGGCCCAAACAAAGGCTGACTGTGTGAAAATAAACTTAGAAGGGTTGGCCGGAGAAAGAAGTTCTAATTTGTGGGGAGTGAGCTCTTTGTTTATGTAAGATGGAGCAAAGGGAGGATTCGAGTAATTTCGAACGTTTTAAGATAGAGCGTCTTGTTTTTAGAACCAGGAGGAAGGGTTTGCCGATAGCAATAAATCTGTAGGCAACTTCCAAGTAGGACCTGATTTAAAGAGACGGGGAAGGAGAGAGTCCTAAAATACTCCTGTACTTTTAAAACGGGCCGCCGCCGGAGTGTATAGGTATAAGTAGAAAATAGGGTTTATAACCAGACCCATATGCTACAGTAAAATTGTTCCAACCATTGATTGACAATTTATTTTTATCTGGGAGGAAAACTTAATTTTTTCCTGATTTAAATATCCAAAAAAAGGTACGATGCAGGGGATACAGAATGGTAGACTAAAAGATAAAAATGACACTAAGACCAAGGTAACAATATGTACAATTTGTATGTTGTATACTTGAAGCAAGCTATTTTTCGAAATAGTTCAGTCCCGCTTCCCGCCTCTCGTGTAATGAACATGACGATAATGGAGGACAATAAAGAGAAGAGTAATAAATGGGACATTGGCTCATGCCACTTTAAATTCGTGTTTGTTCGGGCCTTAGACCTGCAGGGCCCCAAACTCATATGCAATAAAAGGAAATGGGCTTTTGTTAGCAGAAACTCCATTTTTTTAAAAGTACTGATCCATCCACTAAAAATAATGCTTCTTTATCGGGAGGAGGGACAAAGTTCCCGTTCCCTTGGATGAATATAGTCAGACAGGGCCCACATCATTTTTTATTGATGAGATAACATGTAGAGATTTGTAGAGCCTGTGCACTCCTCGAATATCAACCCACCCGAAAGTATCATCACTTTTAAGGTATGTACCTTATATGAATACTCTAAGTAGTTTAGGGAGCGTCCGGATATATTAAATATATACTCCTAGCACCCGCGTTTCCATTGTCTATTGACTCGATCAGGGGCTATGTCATAAAGCCGGGTGTATAAAAATTGAAATATAGGGAGGGCAGGTTTATAGGTTTCCTGGTAGGCCTGCTATCAGTTCCCTGTAAGGAAAGGGGAGAGGACTGGAGCATCAGTATTCTAGGCGTGTGGGAAAAGTCATAGGAGAAAGTAAAGACGGAATTTGAATATCTGATCCCATCTCGGGTTCCCATCTTTCCCTCTAATCTTCACATAACCCGAGGAGCTTCTCATACCATTTCTCTTCCTATTCTTGACTTTCCAATTTTACATAAAACTTCTGATAGGTCCCGAATAATTTAAACGTAGTACCTATATCCCGTACTCACAAGGCCTTTTCCGCTTAAATCAGGAACCAAATTTTTGAGCATTATGTAGGACAGGCTTATAGAAAATAAATTAAGTACATCAGGCTCTGACGACAGGAGAAATTCAATTAGGTACAATACTGTTATCGGAAATCTAGAGCCCTATACATTGTATATCCAAAATCCATAAAGGGACAAGGCGCAGACATACACGTGATACACATGCATATAATAGGTAGGTAAGCAAACATTGTACTGTATATGAGTATTATGACTTGAGAAATTGATAAAGTTCGTCGAGTGAAGTTCTTAATGACACCGAAATTAGAATTTAAGTTTTGTCGGGCTAAAATTTCTAGAGGTGTAGACTTATGGAGCTACATATCTATGTGAAGTATGTACCTTTATATTACGGTATTTTACCCCTCGTAAAAGGATCCGTAGAAAGCGTATACAGTATGTACTGTACATATTGTTTCCTCTTTCGAAAGACTTTCTCATTACACGCATCATCAAAAGTCCTTTGGAGACTCTCGGGCTCCCAGACCTCATCAGCTTCATACTCTGCATTGCCAAGTCTCAAACTAAATATACCTCATTCATCTCCATATAAATCCTGCCCCGAACAAAATGGGTATCCGGACTATGTATCGCGAGATAAAATATCGTGGGACTAAGTATTGCTGGACAAAGTATCGCATAGCCAAAGTATGGTTGGACAAATTATCGCCGGACAAAATATCGCGTGACCAAAGCATCGCATGGCTAAAGTATCGCCAGACAAAGGATCGCGGGACAATGTACCTTGTCGAAAAAGTATCGCAGGACAAAGTATCGGAAATTTTGTGTGTTGTATTTACTTGGCTTGGATACTATATACCTTTCAAGGCTTTGCTCTGCTCAGCAGAAATAGTATATCTTATCAATTTCTGTATTCATAAACTTTAGTTTTAATTTTACTCAGAAATAGTTCATTTGTTCGCGATTTGATGCAAAGATTCAGATGATCGATGATTATATGAAAGTTGTGATTTTTCTAATATAACACAAATGACATCATATTTTAATTTTTGTTTAAAGAGAATATGAACACATATGGGAAGTATCATATATGAATATAAAACGCTAAGGTCCGACTATCTATCTATATACATATACTAGCCAACAAGTCCCGCTCTAATGCGGAATCAGCGACTACATTTTCTAAACATTTGCAATACGAGAATTAGTACACTGCTGTATTTTATTTACACTAACGAACGTGTTGGTAAATCTGAATAAAGGCGATACTTCACGATACTTGGCTATACTTTATTCGTCCGATATTTTGTCCTTTGATACTTTTTCCACGCGATACTTTGTCCGGTGACGACTTGTCCCGCGACACTTTGGCCATTCGATACTTTGGTCACACGATACTTTGACCGGCGATACTTTGTCCCGCGATACTTAGTCATAGATTCAACAAAATGCCCGAACCAAGGCAAAGCGTCAGTCTCAATTTCACCTTGCCGCAAATTTCATGTTATAATTTTAAAAAAAGGAACGAATTTTATGAGAGAAATGTTGAATGTTGAAAATAGATTTAAATCCATTCTGAAAATCGTTGGGCCGGAAAATCCGAAATCTGTAAGATGACCCCTGTATGAATCTTGTCATTAAAATCGAATACATAATTAGTTAATTTCCCTTATTTCAGGAAGATTATCGTTACCTACTTAAATAGAATATTGTCCTAGTCCTTACTCAGTATTAACTTTTAATGTGTTACATGAGTGATATTTGTTGTCAGGGATCAGTCCAGAAGCCTCGGTACATTTATCATCACCATCCCAGTTTGCTGACATAACTCCAGGTGTGAACATAGTTCTGGAGTGCCGAGTTGACGGAGCTACCGAAGTCAATTTCCAATGGTTTAGGTTAGTTGTATGAGTGTCCATAGTATAGTCAATAAAAAAAAAATGCCGACGCTGAGGCCGCTTGCTCCTCTATCAAATGAACGATTTGTAATATTTCTAAAACTACGTTTTGTTTTGCAAATACTGTAATTGCACGAGAGGTGGTGTTTTGTTTTGTTTTTGTTTTTTAAATTAAATGGGTTTACTTGTAATATAAATCCAAAAGAGAACAAAAACGACAATTCACCAAGATCCCATATTCAGCACTCAACCTTAACGAAGTGTTCGCCACTTATTTGCTCATTTATTAGGAACGGGGAACTCCTCGAGACATTAACTGATGAGCGGATATTGACTCATGGCAAATGGCTCCATGTGAACTCTGCTGGTGTGGAAGATATTGGATCATACACATGTAAAGCCAGTAATGATGCCGGGACGGCTGACACCAATGGAAAGTTTGACTTAGTCGTTCAAGGTAAGCAAATATTGGTGTCAACCAATAATCATTTGAGAAAATTACAAGTAACGACCTCGCCTTAAAAGGTCTTACAGAGATTCTACACGTGGAATACGGTATGGGAGGTTGAGGTCGCCCATAGAACCCATGTTTTAGCTCCCGCCTAAAGCATGCCCATGCTGCATTTTAAAGGCAACCGCCCAGCCCGCCCACGTGGGCGGGCGTCGGCGATCCATGAGCGCCCGGTCTGGGCGCTCATCTCTACTACACACAACCCGCGCTGTGTAATGTGTATAAGAATTGAAGCGCAAGCGGAGGGATCGTGAAATTTTGAATAAAGATGTTGTGACTCTTGGTCTTGTCTTGTCAATTCGAAAAGGTTATCATTATTTGAGTTGAATCGTGTTATTTGTGACAGTTGAGAATGAACAGGCCATCATCCTCTGAGAGCCAGCTAATTAGTGTTGTGTGTCTTGCCTGCCTGGGCTTGCTATACGGCGGTATGATTCATATCAAGGAGGGATTTGGATTCTTGCAACTCGTTGTTATGGACCATGGGAGTAGAATTGTAATAATCAATTTCCTTAAGGATTTGTAGAAAATGTCAAAAACATTCGTTGCTAGGAGCCATGTTTTTGGCCATTTAAGAGCTGACGCCTTAACGTTAAATATCCGATATTCACACTTGGTCTTTGTATAGGGCATAACTGTTTGTGTGATTTTTTTGGTGAGCATATGTTGAGAAATATGGCGGAGCAAATGCGACTTTGATTTTATAACAGTTAAATTATATGCCTTCAAATAATGAATTCTGATAAGTAGTTATTAATTGAACTGAATTTGTTCTCTTGAGATAAAAATTATTTGAAATGTCTATAACATGGTCTGCGGTTTAAATATCACATCAAAGTACAGTTACAATAAACTATTCTTTGAATATGCCTTCCAATTTTTCATTTAAATGGCTAGACTTAGGAAGTAAGCTGAAAAGCCGGGGCTAAGCAGGCTTACCCAAATTGAACTGACGATGTTTGGATTTTAAAACTCTTTTTCAAGTAACCGCAGCTATTAAGATAGAAAGGCCTTTCTCCATTAGACAAAGATATTTTGACGCCTTTGTCGCATTAGTACTTCATTGAGTTTGAGCAACCTAATTCATCTCCTTTTCTTCCCTTTCTTTGCGTATAGATGACAAAGTGCCAAAAGTAGTTCTTCCACCGCAGAATCAAATAGTGAAGAAGCATGGTCGAGCCCAGTTTAATTGCGTCCATGAGAACAATCCATCAACTCGATGGTACTTTCGAGACAGTCCTCTAAGAAACAGCTCAAGGTATGTACCTTATTATTTTTGCCTGAGTGAACGCCTGCGCAACCTTAATACGCGTAAATAAACAGATAAATACGCGGTTAAAGACTCGTTCCGAAGAATATGCATCTCCCTGAATTCGGATTCAAAACAAGATTCCGAGAAAAGGGCTCATCGTACGCAAACAGAGGCGTTTCTAGGAACAGGTCGAGTAGGCACGGGCCTACCTGGTATTTTTGAGTTATCAAGGAAATGACTATTCTGGCCTACTCGACTTTTTCAGTTTGACACTAGAATCATCCAGTGTTTGGAATTTACGGGCCTAAAATGAATGCCTTTGTGTGACAGTTGGCTACAAGATGCAGCCGTTTCACGCATCTTACTTACATTTGTCTTATTAGCTGAAGGGTATGGTTGAAGAAAGTAAACCAAAGCTCAATATTGGTTGAACCTTTCAACTACTCTACGGCTAGCCGGCCAGCCTGGGTCCTGGGCCTACTGCTATGACTATCATTTCTTGGACTCATCGACTGCTTAAGAGTCAGTTTAATTGACTAATTGGAAAAGGAAACAGAAATGCTATGTCCGGCTGAGTTTATGGAATACAATGACGTTATAAAGTATATCGAGTAATAGAGTTATCTCTATCTATATAATCTAACTATTATAAAATTACTCCAAGGTTTGGTCTGTCCGATTGATCCTGATCGCAATTCTCAACCCAGA